>CAJUYH010005316.1:0-23706 GCA_910591685.1 Galerucella tenella
GAACATCATTTGACAATTTACGATATTCTATTCTCTACCATCCTACAGAAGTGCCTACACAACTTTGACTAAAACTCGAAATAATCCAACCATTATACACACATAAAAATACAAAAGTCCTGCCCTTCCTATGCATTTTTAACATTACCCAAATAACTGTGTCTTGTTAAGCGAATGTTTTTCAAACGAATAACAACATTCATTCGCAAAAAACTTTTATATAAATGCAATGAAACAAGATTTGCATTTGTAAAAATAATAATAATAATAATAATAATAATAAACAGACGGATAAATAAATGAAACGAAGTTTTTGCAATAGAAAATAAAAAAAAGAAAACAATGTTGGAATCACAGTTGGATGGGCACACGACAACTGCCAAATCCGAATATATTCCCACAATGACTCGGAGGTTAAGCGGCAAAAGAGAGAGAGAGAGAGAGAGAGAGAGAGTGAAAGAGGAAGAGAGAGAGAAAGTGTGCGTTAACGAGGAAATATATCTATATTGAGTAGACGTTGACTATTGTTGCTGTAACTACGTGTGTAACCACCCTTGTCTCACGTTAATCCACTGACATCAAACAACTCCATTTTCCGAGTAGACTGGCGGCTTCCTGCACCCACTGATCTGTCCATATATACATGCAAGCATGCACGAGAAATGTTGAGAGTGTCGCACACGTACTCGGCATCAGTCACCTTGTGCAAATAATGTTATTGCCGCAACTCCTCGACAAACTAATGCTGTACTTTACGATTTTACTATTTACCTCATAATAAATACGCAAGATTTATACGTTTTACATTTCGGTGTGCTAAGAAACTTTTACCAACTCTGTAATACGAATATAAACAAGAGAGCAAAACCATCACATCACTATTCACACATCTAAACTTTGCGCAAACTATACTTCGAATACTTGAAATAATAACGATACTTTATTTACTAAAATTTGCCAAGACAAAATTAGAAAAAATTCATCTTTTAATTTACCAAACATAAATAAATATAATATTAATACTCTATACATCTGTAATTTTATATATTTGCGAACTCTATTCAAATAACATTTGCGAATATTTCTTCACTTTTAAAACGGTCAAGTACAATTGCGACAAATCAATAATATATCCAAAAAATGCAAATGCAAATTGCACAATACATTTTGAAACTTGTCGCTTTTTTTTTCATAAAAAAAATTAAAAAAAACGAAACATTGCAAACATTTCACAACATCCAATCAATCTGAAATAGTATAAAACAAACACTCTATATAACTATATACTTCAATTAGAATAATTTAATTACAGCATACCCCCCTCCCCTCTCCCCAATGAATTAAAAGAATGAATATAAATAAAAATAAATGTAGCATTTTAAACGTTGAAACAGTTGAATAATTAGCCTAAACCATCCACTTTTTTATTTCATTCAATTTTTTTCTTGTTTTTTTTCTGTTCCCCTATATATATACTCTCCATATTCAACATTCACCTACGTTTGTATCAGACTCATGTACATCACATGTTCTTGAATTTACGTAAACATTATTCTGGGAACAATGGGGTTCACATTGCAATGAGTTCCGCTCTCTGGCCTCAATCTGCTTTTTTTTTTTATATCTTTTCCTCCCTTTTTTTTCTATTCCTTCCACTATCTCTTGTGCATACATTCATTTAATACGAGCGTTATGTCTAGGGAGATTCGCAACCAGTTAAATCATAAATCACATAGTTGTGTCGGTGGCGAGCGAAGTAAAAGACATATAAATTATATATATGTATATGGCAGCAGCATCAGTGCAAGATAAACGAATCGTCGCAGACGTACATATGGAAACAGAAAGGAGACCAGTAGTGTAGACCATGTGGTTGTGCTCGAGTTAAATAAAGGGAATTGTGTGATTGTGTGCGTTGTTCGACTTGTACCCAGAACTATGCCGCCACTCCCTTGGGTTAAATTCAAGCACACGAGCTTCAGTCTTGGCTCAAGGACCATCTTCCAGTAGTCCTGCCATATACACATATACACGCATACATACTTACATATATACAAGTATATTCCGCCTCCCCAATTTGGATTAACTAACGATTAATCGAATTTGGTAAGATGGAAGATTCCACAAGGGGGAAAAACGACAAAATACACTCAAGAGATTTCACGAATAATCATTTGAGTAAAATCAATATTTAATTAATCACACTCCATAGATATGATTCAATTTAATTGTTTGGTGTTTTGCTATACACAAAGATAAATTAATAATACAGATTAGAGTGTCTAAATTGTATGTTGGAGAATTAAGGGGAGATGTTGATGGAAAATAATGTGTCAGCATTAAAAAAATATGGCAATATAAACATATTGGATAAAATATAGGCATTAAATCAAGGAAATTTAATATTGGAATTCAATTATTTCATGGCTATTGAGAAGTATTTTTTGGGTATACACTTCAATTTCAATAACATCACGTTTCATCCTATTATTCATATCAATACTAATGTAGCAAATATTAGCACAGTGATTGTAAAAATTTTGTGAAAAATTCACAATTTCATGTATTGTTTTTGCAGTAATTATTGGTGTTGATAAAAGTATTTTTTGACATTCACATAATATTTGTTACATCAATATTCCACTCTACATTCACGATTACAAATATTAACTAATTTCAATTGATTTGCGTCAAAATGAAATTGATAATTATTTGCACATTTGAGTAATGTGAAAATTTATGAAGTATGATTGCAAGATAAACGTGGTTTGTAAACGGAAAATCGGATTTAACGGAGAAAATTACATGCAGACTGCAATTTCTATATATTATCGGCACAGCAGTAGCACCAGCGGTAACAGCACAACACCAACAATAGTAACACCATCTATATATACAAGTGAAACCTATACGAACGATGCTGTCGCTCTGTGGTTTTCTTATTAGCGCACAAAGGCACGTAACTCGATTAAATTAATTCGCCTTCTCCATTAAACCACGATATAATTTATAGTTAAGCCATTTTTATATATTTATATATAAAACATCTCACACACTTTTATCGTGTATATTGCCACTTTCCAAACCATCTCTTCGGCTATATCTTTTTTTTTTTCTTCTATCTCCCTTTCGGTCCTTTATTGTGACTACGTGCGTAAAATTGAACATTCGATATTTATTACATATATTACATACACGTACGATGAGACTGGTGTATTATAAGTTGAACATACGGTTTTACTCGTTTATTAAAAAAAAAAGAAAAAAACAACAAAAAAACAAAGATAATAATAGATAAAGATAGACAAACAATGAAAATCAAAATTGTCACAATGCAAATTCTCATATTGGTATATTAAATTGAAATAAAGTGAAGTATGGTACGTTGATAAGAAAAAAAACCATATAAAAATGTAATATATAACGAGAGTGTTGTAGTGAACTTTTTTGTTATCGATGTGATAACTAAAGAGAAGGGAAAACAAAAAGAGGGGAGATGAGAAAAAAAAGTTGAATGTAGTTGAAACAAATTGATATCGACTTTGATCTAGTGGCGGTGAGACAGTAGGACGACAGGTACAAATAGCAAGAACTGGGTTAGCTTTGGAGATATAGTACAACAAAGGAGAAGCAGTAGTGCGCGTGTTTCACAGAATCAAGACATATATATATATATATATATATATATATATAGATATAATATATAATATGAAAGTATATACAGACTATGTGTATACATTTATATTAACTGCACAAAAATGTGTGTGTGTGTGTGTGTGGTATATAGGTTTATATAACAAAGTGCGGTTTGTAAAATAGAGTTGGCGGGCAGAGCATCGAAACGTGCTAAAGTGGAAAAGGCAAGCTCCAACTGTTTGACAGACGAAATCGTAGTTTAACTCACTATTTCAGGCCCATTTGCTTTATTGAATAATATTAACACAATTGAAATTTTCTTCGTAAAGTTTTTAGAAATAATCGAATATAAATCAACATTAAATCGTTAAATAATTTCGAGAAAAAGCTCTTAGCTAATGGTATGAATAAAAGTTTATATTTATATTGTATAAATTAGAAATAAAAAAAGAAAGTGAAGTAATGAAAGACGAAGGGGAAAAATGGAGAAACAACATGTACAGAGACCAGCAACAATTTATCGACGTTAAATTTCAAGTCGTATAAACTCAATTCAATTAATTTTACGATTTTCATTTTTGCCCATTGGACAATGTCTGATTAACATTCACCTCAAAATAGCCATTGCACGTCATCTACCAACATTCACAATGTGATCTGACAATTATTTCAAAGTGGTCGTAAAACCTTACATGAGCGAACCATTAAATAAAAAAAACTCTATCAGGCATTTTATAAATGATAAATGTTTAATCAGTGAAAAGTACACGTTAGCAAAGGTGATTCAATGAAAAATTCTTTTTGAGTTTAATTGCAGTGACACATCAAAAGATGAAAAGCGAAAAATAAAAATTTTTTTCTCATCGTGAAAAATTGTAGAAAATTGTGTCAACTGCAATGGTCTAAAGCGTGAGCAGCTAGTGAATTTCATACAATACTCACTCAATCCCACTGCGGCTCCTCGTATTTCTACAGCGAAATTTCAGGCGGAATTTCCTTGTAATTTTCGGAGCCATTTAACCAAAATTTCGACGGTTGCTACAATCAGAAGCTCACTTCGCCTCACTGTGACTGCTACGGTATACATACATACATATATATGTATGTATGTATGTATGCATGTCTGTATATGTTTTCTACACGGCGATACTGTTTCGAGGGTGTTGCATACACATTTTATAGTGTTGTGCCGGATACTCGGGAACAATTGAATTCAGTGGAATCCTGAGCTTGGAAAATGACGTTTATATAATTTTCCTAATCTTATTTTATGAAATTCGCCATTTGGAAAATATTTATATGATATTTTATTTATTACAATCGCAACATTATATTAATTGAATAAAATTAATTTTTCCTGATGACTCAATTCAAAATAACTTTGTGCAATATTTTTTTTTCTATTATTTTTTGTTTTATTTAACGCACTGTTACTACTCATCGTGGAGTTATACAATCTGCACAATTGTTCTGACATTTTCATTTGAACGAGAGTACGATGACTAAGCTTTCCGCGTGTCATTCGCTTGCAAATGGAATAAGATTGATTACTACCGTTACATTCATGACAAATGGAAGATATCAAAAATGAAAAGTACGTGAAGAAAATAAATTTACTCAATATATCAAAAATGAAATGTATCAATAATAAAATGTCACACATACAATGATATTCATCAATAATTTGCAACATTATTAGCTATTAAGTAATTTTCTTTAAATATACCATGAACAAAATTGAGTACCAATGTGTATCACAAATTAAATATTTCTTCACACATATTTTCCAAGTTAAAAGCTTAATGAAAAAAAAGTGAATAAATACAAAATTAAATAAAATGAATCACTTATGTGAAGTGCCATTTTTTACAAACGCTTTTTTGGTAAAAAGCATCGCGTTACACTATTATACACTCCTTGAATGCATCCCTGCCTAGACATGTACAAAAAAAAAGGCAAAACAAAAATAAAACCTGGGAATTGCAAGAAGCGAAAGCTCGTCAAAATGATACACATTCAAAAAGAAAAAAAAAAGCGCGGGAGTAGTGTGGCGTGGCAGTGGAGACCTAATAGTAAACGTAGAAAAAATAAAATCGCAACTAGAGCAGCAACAAATGACGGGTACAAGTGGGTTTAAAGGAGAGCGAGGGAGGCGAACTTCAATTTTAGTACTCCCCCAAGATACATATGCGCGCGCGAAGAGAGTGAGTAGCGCATAAGTGGAGACGTAAAACGAAAGAAAAAAGAAAAGGAGGGAGATAGCGTAAAAGGAAAAAAAAAAACACCAACGAACAATGCGAAAGAAAGAGAGCTGAAATACGTACGGAAACACACTGAGAAATTCATATGCGCAAAGTGGTACTGAGGCGAGTTTCTTACATACATACACATCCATATATATTCAACTGTAAATTTTTTCGCAGTACCTAAAAGAAAAAAAAATAGAGAAAGAAAAAAAACCGAAAAAGAAATAGAAGAAAGGAATATGCACCTCTACACTGTATATAATCGCCATATTGCCATAACCACACGCTCGTATACCCCCTGATGTGGTGTCGTATAACCACCAAGTGTGTGTATGTGTGTGTAGTTCACCGACGCTACCGCCAGAGGGCGATTCCAATATAGTCTAAATTTATTCTTACTTAAAATGGAAAAGTTTACCCGAGCGGCAGCTCCTTCAAAACACGTAATTCAGTTTTGTATACGGACAGTCTACAAAGAGATGAATCACACGGCATGTTCTCTCGCTCCTTTTTTCTCTGTCCCTCTCTCAACCTTTCACCTTCTCTTATTTCCGTTCTCAATATATATATAAATTTTTTTTTTTTTTTCGTTTTTGTCCACTTTATTTATTTCATTTGTCCTTCCGTGTATATATTGCGAATATGCTTTTGGGCTGGCCTGATTTTTTTTTATTTTTCCTACGGCAACCTATGCAAAATAGATATATATTTCGATACACTCGCCACTATCTTTACATATTTTTTATCATTTCTTTCATTTTTCTCTTCTTTGATATTCGATTACATGTATATATACATATAGTTTTTAAGAAGTTTGCATAATTTACACTATCTATACCGGTGAAAATAATTTTCTGGATGCCTGAGGTGATAGTTTGGCTTTTAAAATGAATTTACATATTATGATGGTGTAATAGATTTTCAATGTTGATGAAAAATTTCAATTTAAACAGCTACATAAAATTATATACGTACATGCATGTATATACGTGTATATTTATAAACATTAATATAGGCATATATATTTTATGCTTATGAAAAAAGTGCTCAATTGTGGATGTAGGAATATATCCTCACCTCATGAATACAAAGTGCATCAGGGTCCGCATGAGAGACAGGGCTGAAGGTTTCTCTTTCGGTATATATGTTCATTGTCATGATAGTTGGCAAATGAAACACGTATGATGCGCAAGCTTGTTCACCATTCAAGAAACACAAAGCACATATACACTGTTTCACATACACATGCATGCATACAGGTATGTGCACTACACACGTCATCGTAACGTGGTGAAGAAACAAAGTAACGTAAGTGTAAGTGAAGTTGCACTTGGTACACGTCGTCCCATGAGACAGTTAGCTTGGCATGGACGAAGTAAGTTGCCCTTGGGAAATCTTACGAGGTCGCTATTGGATAAATGCATATAGTAGATATATACAAAGTGTATTTGTGAACAATCAACATTATAAAATCTTCGAGAATAAATAAAAGCAAAAAGAATAATTATGAATAGTTTCCATAAAGTTGACAGTGTTTAATGTTTCTTTATATGTTGGACAACAGAGAATTGAGGGCAAACACGATGTAGATATATACAAGTATACATTGAATAGAACACGGATTTTAATTGCTGAAAATGCCACCACGTTAAGTTAGCAAATCAATGGAAACCGTCGCATTATTTCAATGTTCCTTTCTTCAAAATAACTTCTTTGTTTTCCATGACAATTTCTACTTTAGCTCTTTGAAATGCATTTGCTTTTGTGAATATTTGATGCTTTATCAGGGATTAATTCTCATTTACTTCATCTTGCATTTTGTTCACTCTGTTTTTTTATCTGCTTCAACATCGCAGGACATCATGAATCCGTGATTACTTCACTGAATTCTGTGAGACAAAAATGTTTATTGTATGTCCGCTGTTTTACTGTTGAATAGAGTGAAAATTATACAATGATTTGTTTCTCTCTTTTTCTTTTTTTTTTTGCTTTTCCACACTTGTTGTATTTTGTCCTTTACAAATGATACTGGCGCTGATTATAAATGATTATACAAGAAATAGTCATATATTTATCATTTGCAAATGACATTGAAGATAACGCTGTTAAAACTTTTATGAATTTATGGTGAAAAAAACGTTTGATTTGAAGTTGATGCATATTTCAGAGAATTGTGGAACTATTAATCATGTGACTGGCATTGTCGATTAACGAGCGCAAAGCGTCGCGGGATTGCGCCCGATGTCCCATAAATATGCTATATAGTGTCTGCCATATATAATCCATATCGCATAGTGAGATTCCGAAACCTATATATATATACAAACTCACACATGACGCATGTTATATCTAACCGGAAAAGTGCTCGCGGATATACAATTTTTGTTTTTGTTTCGTTCAGCTTTCAAATGAATAACAGTCGTCAAGAGCTCGTGGGATTAACCTTTAAAAATGCATAGCCGAAAATTTTGTTTTATTATTTTTATATTCTATATATGGATAACAGTATACATGAGTGTATATAAAAAATATTCTCGGGGTCGAGGAGATTATCCAGTGAGAAATAATTTCATCATATAGATATTGTGAAATATCTTATCCAATTTAAATTTTTATCGTTATTTTTCAAAATAATTTTATACTATTTTTTAAATATTCGTGTCTTTTCGTGACTATAACATATTTTTTTGAATATATATAGATAATGGACTGTTGAAGGAAAGTATTTTATACCTAAACACCAAAAGTCAATAGAAATATTTAGTAAAAAATAATTCATAGATAAACACTGAACTTAAAAATTTTTTAGAATTATTTTTTTATGTTTACATCCAACTATTTATTATGATGCTCTATGATTATTTTAACACAATAATATCTATTATGAAATTAGGTATTTCATTGCACAATTTATTGCTGATCAAACAATTGCAATTCTCTTTACTAATTAATAAATGTCCTTCTACAATTTTCTTTTCCTATTGATAACAATAAATATATAAACATAGATGTCAGTACAACTGTTCAATCTTTCCTGGTTCACATGTGTTCGGGTATAAGTTATAAATGATAAATTGTAGTCTAATATTATTTGCGAATGGGCGTTCGTGCATTTGTACTTATATCTAGGCATAGTTTTATGATAGGCATCTTGGGGAATTCTCCATAGTGCATATTTGTTTAAACATTATCACTGCTAAAATTCAAATTCGTCAATATTTCTATTACTTTATTATTATAAGCCTGTCACTTTAATATTCGGCACGTTCTTCCTAATCATAGGCGATAGCACCCCATTAGCTCTATCGTTTTATTATACTCAATTTTTTTCTATAGTTGAAAACCTTAAGTATTTCTAGGAGACCCTTATTTTTTTTGTCTATGTGCATCTTTCCTCAACACACAGTCCCACCCTGTACTTCCCCGACATCTTCACCACACCTTAAATCATTTTCATATCCAATGCAAGTACTTTTTGTAACTCCTAAGATCCTCCTTTTCCCCACTATCATCCACCGCCGCAAGTTTTCCTCATGTAATACACGTTAACAAGAATCAGAATTTTTCAAACCGTCCAATAGAACAGACTCAGTATTCCAAATTGTAACTTAAACTCATCTTCAATTGTACTTCACATTAAAAATTGTATTCAACATAGTCCTTATTGCAAATAAAATTAACGAGAATAATCACTAATGAAATTGTGTAACCGATTATTTCCGTGACTCCAATAAAATATTCCCACAAATTGAACTTTAACACAGTACCCACCAGCCTTCTGCACGTTTCAACCAAAAAGGCTTATCAGTACAAAACAACAATATCAAAATATATTTTAACTATTCACTCTGCCATTTCGAGTTTTGTCAGTGATATTACAAATTTACAGTTGACCGAATTTATAGAACCCTTGTGGAAAGGTTTATTCCCTTTTACTAAGTATATCTGAGTTCACCACGACCCATTCTGACTGGGCTTTCTCTCTCATCACTTATATAGTATATGTACACATGAATACTCTTGGCCCCCGTGTATTTACAGAATTATTTCCACCTCAAATCATCGCCTCTACTATATAATGCGCTACATTATTGACTGTCCGTATCTGTTTCCTCCATTATTTCTGGTGTGTGATATTTACAAGTTCTACTTTCACCTAATTCGTAATAGCTTTTTCTTATTTTCGTATATTCATTGTTGATAATGAGGATGTAAAGAGATTGCCGTGAATAAAGAGATAACATATAACGGTGATAAAGTAATTGAGAAAAAAATTTTAAGAGAAACAGAGGTAGGAAGAGCAAAAGCAAAAGAAAGAATAAAGTAGATAGAGATGGACAAATGTGAATGCGAGAGGTTTGAATAAGATATATATGAAGAAAAGATCGTATCTCAGTGAGCGCTGCACATGCACCTGATACTAAATTCCATTTCAGGAGATTCGATTTTATTACACAGTCATGCAGACAGACACACACACACTCGCATGTGTGTAGCAAAACCCTGAAGCTATATTTGATACGGTAAGGAATAATTCATAGAGAAGTCGGTCTATCTATTTTTTTTTTATTCCTTTTTTTTTTGTATCTGAAATCTCAGTTGAAGCAAATTTTTTTATGCTTTGCGTAAATCTATATAAATAAAAGAATTGAATTGTGCAAAATCTAAATTTATTACATCTCTACTCATTTATTATTTTTATCTTTTCCATTCATCATTTTAATTTGTCTTATTTTTTCTCTCACCTCTCTTTCAACATTTACAAAATGTATATACGTAACGATTACACTAGTCACTTGAGTGTGTGCATATATAGGAGTTATAAAATTGTAATATATATGTATGTGTACTTCGACATTGAGAAAGACGTCGTGTTTCCTCTAATTACTGCAAATACATCAAAGATAAAATTGTGATTTTCATAAACAGAGAGGAGTGTATAAAATACATATGCAACATATGATATTCTATACGTGGAATAGTTCCGTAACAGATATGTGTAAATGCAGAGGACGCCGACACATTACGGGACAAAAATAACTAGTATTTTTTAATAAAGAGATAAATAAATATAAAAGGAAATTCAATTAAATTGAAATACAAATAAAAAGTATTTTAAAAGACTGCCGTACACTATTGTGTATGTATAGTTTGTATATGACTGATAGAAGTAGCCCCACCGTGTCATATGGCTTCCGGCAATGTGGCGAAACTCCAACTTTGCAATCAAGGCGTGAGCGAATATCTCGTAGTTTCTCTCGCTCAACGAGACGAGAAGATAGAGTCACAGAACAACACACACACACTCGCAGTTACAAATACAGATATATGTACATAAATATAGTTGAAATGAAAATGCCAAGTGAAAACTGTTTTACACTACTCAAAATTTACTAAATGTGGCCCCTGATGACGAATATATCAGTGTATGAATGAAATAAAATTTGCACATTTGTCATGAAATATTTGCGCATATTGTATACAGTAATGAAAATATATTTTGCATTAAAATAAAAAACTAAACGCAATGCATCCATTGAAAAATCAATAATATATCAACACAAGTACGACAAATTGAAAATGGATTAAATAATAATTTTAATCATCCATTATTTTCATTTTATAAATTAATAATATATTCATTTATTCATGTATTAAAAGTTTCATTCATTGACATTCATTCATGTGATATACAGTAATCAGTAGTTATTATTGTTTATGCATATGACGTAAGTGATTATTAATATTCATTATATCTATTTCTATTTGTACAAAGGGAGTAATGAATCATTTATATCAATATCTGCCAGCACAATGATATATTTCAAATTACTGGAAGGTATAATATGTGAAACTTGTATATGGATTGGCCTCTGGCAAAATGCTTGCAAACGTTATACAGATTGGTACTGCAGTTATACCGATTCATCGTACATCACCGTATACCATACAAATATACAATGACTAAATACGAATGTATACATGATGGATCAAGATGACACTCTAGTGGATAATTATGTTCTCAACTCACATGAGTGCAATACAATATTCTATACTTACACTACTGTAACTAATCCAACGGATATTCAGTGGAATAATGTAATATTTTGTAGTCAATGTAAACTGAGAACTTTCACAAAACAGAAGTACCAGACCATCGAGGGTTGTAATCATTAGTAGCTGATACCTTCATTAACGAAAGACAAATGGGATCTGACAATATTTGTGTACGAATTTTGCGTGTTGCTTATACAGATGTTGCGAAACATGTTGTCAAGTTTATAATTGAACAATTTTTATAAACACATTCAAAAAGTAGTTATGAAATAAGAGGAAACATCGGTGCTTTTGTGAAAGTTTAATTAGTTTCGTTATTCACATTACGGTCGAGTTCATTGAATATTCAAGAAGATTATTTAATCACACGTCATTTTTATTTTGTTGTAAATAGATTGGTATAATTGTTTTGATAATTAGTTTTGTTAATCATCCAAATTTTTCGGATTAATTTTCAAGTCTATTTATTTTACTAAATATCCGTTTTATTTCTACTCTGACTTGGATTCAAAATATGAAATTAATAAATAAATTTTGTTTTTTTTGCATTTTTTTAAAATGCAGAAACTTTTTCAAATATCAAAACTGTTTAATATTAACTCATATGACATTTCTGTTCATTTCAATTTTATTTTATTAACATTTTTTTCTTATGAATTCAAAATCATTGGATATATCTAAAATTTACATTTCATTATTTGCACTTTAAAATTTCAATCAATATACAATTTTTTTATTCCAAAATTTCATTTTTCAATTATCATTATTATTGTTTCATATTTTTTTCACTTGTAATCTGTTAAATGAATGGAAAAAATCAATAAAATGACAATAGTTGAATTTGTCATCCACTATAACTTAATCAAAAACTTGAAAAATTTTTGAACTTTACAACTGCCACTTATTTTCATGGTCCTAAAACATTCTAGCAGTAAAATATATACATATATACACGGTAAAATAGTAGGGAAGACGTCTAGAGACTGTAAGACATCCGGTGTCGTCGTGGGTATTTTATTTCACAACAGGACACAATATATGTGTATATACAAGCCCGAAGGGTTAAAAGACCACACGAAACCCCGAAAGATAAATGAAGAAAAGTAAAAAAAAAAAAAAAAAAGAAATAAATAAATAAGCACATAAATGAAGAGAGTAAGAGAATGTATAAGGTCTTTTGTGTATATTTATAATACACCAATAACTCTCAGGAAAAAAATATACGACAGCGATACGTGATAAGTCAGACTGAAAACTATGAAGGTTTCGCCTTCTTGTTCCATCTTTCATTTTTCTTTTCATCGAAGATTATTGATTTTATGCAAGCAAATATTTGTTAAATTAATAGAAAATATTGTAAAAGCACTTTTCTGAAATACTCCCGTTCACTTTATATAAATTTCAATATTATTCACTTAAACATACCTATACAGTTCAATAAGTATTTAATACGTTTGGCAACACAAAGAGAGAAGGAAATATCAGCACGAAGGATGTAAACAAAAATAAAGTACGTAGTGATATGTTATGAACAATAACAATAATATATAATAATAATAATAATAATAACATTTCGTACAAAAAGAGTAAACAAAGTTTCTACAAAAAATATTTTATTGTCTATTTACTCGGATGATTGGAAAAGAGGCGGTATAGATTGAAAAAGAAGAATGGGAGAAAAAAAATAAAATAATAATAAAATAAAATAAAAAGTGAACAGTAGGATAATAGAATAAATCAAAAGCAATTGCACCGGCAATTTTGACTCCACGCGTCTTTCCTGGTAAAAAGAAGACCAGAAAAGACGAAGGAGGAATAAAAAAAAAAAGCAAACTGAAAACTTTTTTTATCGCCCACAACAAAGACGAAGCAGGCGACGACTCGCAATAAGCAAACTACAAATAGAAAACGACGGAATACCCGAAAAGTAATAAAAAAAAAAAAAAGAAAATGGATAGGTAATAAAGAACAAAGAGAAAGGGCCATTGAAAACGGGAAAAAAAAAAATAAATAAATAAATACATAAATAAAATGACTATAAAAAATACAAAATAGCGAAACAAAAAAATAAAAACTTGGCACAAAGAGCACCAAATAAAATGTATCAGTTTCTTTTTTGGGCCTGCGGCGCTGTTTCAATAGTACATTACATACAAGTACAGCATATAATAACACCGTGATAAAAAAGAAAAAACGGATACCGAAAATAAATATATAAAAATAATAACGACTGGCGGAAAAAAAAAATAGAATAAGAAGGAAACGAAGAATTCACAGTAGGGAACAAAGCACAAATCTCTTAATTTATCAAAGCTCTATACATTTTGTCATCACAGAGAAGAAAAGAAGCTTTTCAAACATTAACGTGACGTATTTTTCTTTACCATCACCATTCAACCTTTCGATCAGATACTCTCCGCTACAACTCATTTCGCTCCTTCTCTTTTGTCAGTTACCTCTTTGTTTCCAAACATAACTCGAAGTACAACGCGTTTCACGTTCGTCGACAAGAACTACCAAGTGATAAATCCCATGGGCGAACGAGTCTCGCCTGAAGCGTTTTGGTCTGGTTACCACAACGAGACTTTCATATATTATATATAGAGAACATCGAATAAAGAAACCAAGAATGAATAAGGATGAGCGAAGGAGAGTGAGAGAGACAAAGGATACGAGACAGTTCGAGAATAGCGGAAGAGGACAAAGGATGGAATGAATCGTGCAAAGGTATAGTGAAGAAGTTGGAGGATGAAGAGGTTAACCTCCACGACGAAATATTACCTTGTTCCCGTGAAGAAGGATATCCCCGAATAATTTTGTGACATATGAGCTTGCCGCTACTTCTACTTGCAAAGAATATTCCACACATTTATACCACATTTTTTATTCAAAACACCATATAAAAAATTTTCCAATTTGTGTATCTAAATGACATGAACTGAAAAGTTCTTTGGGTATTTATGTTTGAATTAAATGGCAGAAATTTATGAATTTCTTTTTAACATCTATTCGTCGATTTTTTTTATATTTAATATTGATCTCTGTAAAATCGCAGTATACCAACTATTTGCATAATGAAAAAAGTAAATGATAAAAATTCAAAAATATTTTTTTATCACTTACTTTTGTTGTCATAAACGAAGAAATAAGAAATTCATGTTTGAAAATATTGCTGGCTTTTTTTTTTAATATTGTTGCGATATTGATGGAAGATTTTCGACATGCGGCTGGACATTTTTCAAATATACACACGAGTATATAATTAATTCAATATATACAGACTTATAATTGAACAGAAAGAAAAAATAAGAATAATAAATTTATACAATTATTTGTATGCACACATTCAATAAAATTTCCATCATTGATTTACAGTTATTATTATTTTATTCATTATTAATATTATATTGTTTGTTATTCACGTATCGCTGGTATATTTTGATAATGAACATACATCTTTATATGGATATTTTTGATGTACCTATAAACAGCAGTAAATTAATGTACAGTTAATTATTTGTCTTTTGCCTCGAGCGTGAGAGAATTCTACCAGGAACCAGCAATTTCACATTATATGAGATGTCATGAAAACAATAATTGCATAAAATTCACCAGTACTGACCATGGCAAATTGACGTCTATAAACCCATAGATACAAATACACATATATATGTAAATATTTTTTTTTATTATGACGGCCATCGAAAATCGGCCAGATTTAAGAGCAGTTTCGTAACCCTTTTTATAATGACATAATAACCGATTTTCCACCGTCAAAATTAAAAATACAACATATAACAGAATATTGTCAATCTATACATTTCAATGGATACCAAATGTATATCAAATATACACAATTTATTTAGGTACACATATATATATATACACATATACAATTGTTGACACACATCACACAATAAACTTCAGAACGCGTTAATTATTAATACATATGCGAACGCAGTTGGTACCCAAATTCTCTTGGATGTGTCAGTGAAGCATGCACACATGTCTACATATATATATGTGTGTGTGTGTGTGTATGTATGAGCATGTAGGTTGAGAGTCTACAAAGTTATCGCCCCCATATGTTTATTCAGAGAACTTCTGTTTATCATCGCATTTCCAATTGTAAATAATTGGCAATGACTGAACTCACGCCTCATATCTTCAATATAATTTTCCCAATGGCCTCGCATATACACATGTGTACTTACCTTTATATATATATATTAAAATTTATAATAAAAAACAACATATTGTTCCGACGATAACTGAATTAATTATATTAATTGAATTGTACTTACTATTTCCATCCACTGGTAACCCATCCACCAATTAATTTATTTGCCACGTTCTTTATAGTCCAGGATATAAAATTTTTATCGTTTCCATTTACTATTACTACAATTATTGTTAATATTATTATTATTATATTTATTATTGTTATTGTAACTGTATTCACTGATGCTTCATCACCCTAAAATTCACTATGTTTAAAACACACAAAACTAAAGCTCTTTATTCCCATCTTCAACTGTCATCATCGTGCCATCATTATATCGAAAGAAAAAAATAAATAAATAAATAAATAAATAAACTAAAATAAATTGATAAATAAATGAGTGGAAAAACGATGAAAAGTAAAGAAAAAAAAAAGTTAATAACTCTTTCACTCTATTTGCACAAATAATAATTTTTCCTATTCAATTATTAATGAACTACAATTTTTTTAGAATTTAAACAAAAAAAATTGAATACACGGTTGTTCACTGAATACTTAATCATTTGAAATATTAATATTATATAACAATATAATCACACCACGACAATATTATTCACTCTGATAATAAAACAACAAGTCACATGAGACGTATAAATATATAATTGAGAAGTTTGAACAGAAACAAGGTATTAAAGTGTGCGCGCCGAGAACCGGGCGGTGACTGAATTCGTTGATGCCATTTGGTTCTCACTATATCCATCCACACGCGATCTCTCTCTCACTCTTCCAGTGAAGCAACCCCCACTTGGTTTTACCGACCAGTAAGCATCAGCCATTCGCTTCCACGCATCTCTTTATACTCGTGACTTGGCGAGTGAACAAAACACAAGCATTGAGACACCGTAGAAGTAAACATAGCAATAATTATATAAATATCACACACGCACAAACCAAAATATCGAAAGAATATACGAGTGAATACTAATTTTATTTACAGAATAGTCATACAACTTTTCCCATTGCTTCTCTGTTTATATCCAGTGATGTTATGCGCAAATTTAACTGTGTGCATCACAACATTCGCGCAACCGTTCTACCCTCATTCGCAAGAACTGCCACGCCTCTGACCCCCTTTATGCGCATTACATATATACACATATGTATATGTGTGTGTGCGTGTGTGTTTGTGTGTGTGCGTGCGCGTGTGTACCTGGCCATGAACACACATTTTAGATTTTTCTTGATGACGGTGCATTACGATGAACTATATCCTTAGACCGTATATAATAAAAGACAATCCGGCGCCATCCTCATGGCGACAATACGTGACGTGAGTTTATGCAAACACATGATAAACAGTCATATCATAGTGTTTTTGTGTGTACACTGACGTTATTTATTATAAATATGTTGATAGTCTGTATAAAAGTATAGATGCATTTTTTGAAAATTCATAGAATGCATGGAATGTTTCATTTTAACGAGAATGCAATGTTAACGTGTGTGAAAGAAAGTGGAATACTGCTTTTTTTAACATTTACTTTTTGTCATTACATCACGATGAAAATGATGAAATTGATTTTGGAAAAAATTGACAATTGTATAGTGCAAATTGTTGTAAATTGTTCATCTTGTTCATTTATTCATATGAATTTCAATAAAGATGTTGTATAAACGAAAAAAAAAACTATTTTTTGTATCATGATTTTTTCAAATAAAATACGGATGGCCAAAGAGTTGTTGGTTTGTATATTTATATAGAATATAAAAGAAATTCAATATTGAGAATAGCTAGAGCAAATGGTCTATATAATTTTATAATAAGTAACAATGTAATAATATAACAATTAAAATTTATATAATGTTATTGTGAGTTCCAATGACATATTTCTCCAATGAGTCGATTGCGTACGTTAATAAAAAAATACCTAACGTATTTTTCACCTTTCTCTGAAGAAACAAAAAATCACAACAATTTTTCCTTTACCATTTAATCAGTCATTCAGCAGCATCAGTCATCGTTCAACAATGCAGGACTTAATTCCCAAGCTTAACCTCAACGTTGATGTGAAATTTCGCACACCCATGTCACATACTTGATACATTTAATTAATGCCAACTCTACTCTCTCTCTGCCTCTCTCACATTAACTATACCACATATATATCCTTTTTGCCTGGTTCGTGACTTTGTCACACTCTTCTTCGCACTGTGCAGAATGTGACAGGTTGAAACCTAAAGGATTTTCCACCGCCTATAGCCAGTCATATTCATATATAACACCTACACCCATTTGCAACATCAAAATTTTTTTTTAATGAGAACAAACAAATAAAATATTAAATATTTATAACATTACCATCATCTCAAAATTATATTTATATTACAGAGGTATATAACTATGTACATATAGTCATCTTAAAATTCATGCGGTCGTGTGCCATTCACAAACGCTTTGAATTCCATTGCTTATGCGCACACCATCAAACAATGGATAATTAATGCTGACTATTTTAACCTAACGTAGATTCCACGGATAAGGCCCTGGATTCCAGTATCGTCACAAAGACTATCCGCAAATACCTTCTATATATACATATCAGACTGAATGAAATCGATTTCAAATAAATACACGATTTTCGAAAGCAAATAAAATTCCCTCTCATTTTGCCTCGTAGAAAAGCCTATTCGTTTATTTCCATTTCACATAAAATTAATGAATACACATTGTAAATCGGTGAACATTTATATATAAACTTCATTTATTAATAATTTAATCAAAACATCAAATAAAATATAAATTTATCATTATTATTTATTTGATCTTATTATAATGCAATATATTAATAAAAATTAATGAACGTTATCTATGTAAATATGCAATGCAGTAGTCCTTTGGTCGCTTGTGGCGTATCTAATAAATGTTTTTTTTCTCCTCGTTTCATTTCTTTTTTCTTTCTTTTACCCATTTTCATTTCTTCATAGGTAGGTAAGTAGATAGAGATGTCATATGGACCACGCTTACATATTGCTATATACTACTGTGTTGGACGACGACTGCCCTCTCACTCGGTAAATCACTGTCGGAATCCACTTCGCCGCACTGAATTTATACACAGACTACTGCGGTTGAAATTTCCTATACGAACTCGAGTCATTAAATTGTCGATCATTCTCAATAGTGTTTTCTTCTTAACACGCTTTCATATAAATCTAATAAATAAATTAATTTCCCATTATGTTCTCTTCATTATCAAAAGACGATAAAAGCAAAATAATAAAGTGAGAGATAAAAAAAAAATATCGATTGAAATTTCGCTGAGTATTTTACCGTGTGCACTCATATTATTATAGTTTTATTTTATGCACCGAACTCTACTCTACAATTTTATACTGATACATCTATGACCCAAGGCGTATTCCATTGACTTCACAGCGCTTTAAACATAGAAGTGCCAAAAAATAGTGAAATCTGTGTGTGGCTGTGTGAGGAGATCTATTTTACTTTTTCATCTTATCTATACTTTGCGGTGGTATTTATATATGTTTACACAAATACACATAGGTACTCGTATATGTATAGAGACAGAGGAAGGCAAAGAGCGAGGGAGAGTGAGAGAGCGAGAGAGAGAGAGAGAGAGTTGGAATAGAATCGATGTGCATCATTGAATAGGGATAAAGAAAGGAATATAAAAGATACCGATTTCCCCGGAGCGCATAACCTCAAGAAAGCACACTCGCAATATTATAGTCGAAAATGAAAAAAAAAATATATATATATATGTGTGTAAAAATCGTAGCGCACTCACCTCGAAAACCTTCTCACTGAATATATGAGTTGGTCTTTTTTCAGCAGTGTCTATACTGTTCATGCCTCGTTTTTCTTAACCCCCCCTTGGCACTTTAAACATATATATATATATATATATTTGTTGCACGTGACTGGCATCTTGCGACTTGAAACTCCTTTATTGTATTCACACCCTCTTCCTCATCTATTCTTTTTTTTCTTTTTCTGGAAACATAAATAAATAAATATAAATATAAAATGTAAAATATAATAAATAAAATAAAATAAAAAAAGCAATTCATAATTTATTAAATTATTTTTTTGTTTTTCTGTTTTTTGTCTTTTTTCTTCTTTGATATTCAAAATGGCGACGTGTTACAGTAAGGTAAGATTATATTGTACCCTGAGCTGCTTTATGAGTGTGTGTATGTGTGTGTATAGGTCACGATGAATTTGATGAATATTGATGAATATTATCTCATGATGGAGAAACATATACATATAACCATGTTATATACTCAATAAAATCGCTCGCAATCGCGTTTATCTATGTATGTGCGTATATATATCCAGAGGTCATATATCCACCTATGAATATTAAAAGATACTGCGCAATGATCATGAGATATATGCTACGTGAAGTAGATGTAAGAGAGGTACTTGAAAAAAAAATAAAAAATAAAATTGAATAAAAAATAAAGAGAATAAAAAAGTGGCAGGTTGCAAAAAAATGTTTCTTTGATCATCTCACCCTTCGCTCGTAATCAATAAATTTGTAATTAAAATTAACTGACGATTTAATATTAAATTCCACCTTATACATGTTATATACATATATATATATTCGAGAACAATTTATAGTATGCAAACAAAAATAATCTTCGCTTTTATTCTTTTATAATTTAATTATTACAATTAATATCACACAATTTTTTTTCCTTAAGTCAAATGATAAAAAATGAAATAAAAAAAATAGCGGCTATCAATTACCAGGGCTAATAAATGTCAATGCCGATTATTTTCATCCTGTAGTTTATATATAGCATTTATATTTATATCTATATACGTGTATAAAAAATTGGTATATACAATCGGATTACTCGACGTCGTAATCCGAATTTAGGATAGCAGCTGTTGAGGACTGGACCACACGCGCGCAACGACTTTCACTGAAGTCAACGAATAGAAGTTCATGAGGGTGAGAGTGAGATAAAGGGTGAGTGAGAGAGAGAGCGAATGCATTAAGGGTGTCACGCGCAAACGCGAACGTTTATCACCCTTCATTTTGAACTATATACGAACCCACGCAATATTTCCCATTTCTCTCTTTATCTTTCCGTTCCCCTTTCAACTAAACTCTCACGGTTAATTTATGCAACTATATTACAGCTAAAGAAGTGACGAACGAAAAAAAAAAAATAATAAAAAGTACACAAGTGCGACGTAAAGGGAGCAACGGAGAAGTGGAGGAGTGACATGGACAAATATCAATTAATTAATCAATTGTGAATGATTAATTGAAAACATTTATATGTATATTTCATATCTAAAGAAAAATATTCTCATTTATTTTCACTTAAATTTATTTTAATTGCTATTAATTGATTTGACAAATGTATATGATGTGTTTTCGCCTTTATATTCCAACAATTCATCAATAAAACACTGTACAGTGCCGATAAAATTTTTACAAATGAATAAATGTCACCATAATTATTCTATTCAAATGTTTCAAATGAAACAAAATACTGCTTTTCACTACAGTTATATATAAATAAACATTTAAATGAAGGGTTGACAGAATTAATGTACTGTACTATCTATATATAATATCGTTCTATCGTTTATTTATTTATTTGTTTTTTTTGTGCAAGTAAATAATTTAATTCAGATATGTATTTAAAATTAAATTCATATCAACATATCAAAATTTTATTACAGCATAATTTTTTCAAGATAAATATATGATTGAATGAATGTGCTAGGGTGAATTATATCATTGGTCGTAAAGATATATTCTCAAGAGAATATATATATATAATGCGAAAAGGAAGAAGAGAGAGAGAGAGAGAGAGGGAGAGAGTAAGTTTGCCGATTCAAGACCAAGAGAAATTGCCAGGATCGCGAAAGGCGAGAGAAATTGTTGGAGTAAATTTGCATAATTGTCGTCGACCATTTTACTATAAAGCTTATCATCGCACCATGATCGTCGTTCCCATCATCGTCGTCGTTACTGTACTAAATACTCTATATATAATACAAAACTGCATTGACGTTAATTCGTCCTGTCGACTGGTTTGATTTGCAATATCATAGTATGCATTGTAAGAATTGATATAAAGTATCCACCAGTTCAGAGCAATTTTATACAATAAAATTACGTGAAAAATAAAAAAAAAAACCCCCCTCGAGTTCACATACATTTTAGTAAGTGGTGAATGTACTTGTGCGATCAGCCAACGAATGCAATTTCTTACATCTTGAACCATTGTGTATTTTCACGTGACATTTATATCTCCAAAGATGAAGAGAAATACTGAAGAAAAACAAATATATACAGAATTAATGTTTTCTCATTTTATTTCCACATCTTTTTGTCTAAACTTCTTTTATATTATTTTTTCTTTATTTTATTTTATTTTGTTTTTTTCTCTGTTTTGTTTTGACAGCAAAACATCTTCTCAGCTTGTTTCATAATAATAATAATAATAATAATAATAATAACAGAGAGACAGAGAAAGAGAAGAAATAGAGAAATAGAAGGGAATAATGGTGAAGAGGTCAAAGTATATTTCGTATTCCGATGCAGCGACGTCGCAGTTTATCCAACCAGAGGGGGCCGCAGTGGCAACATACCAATTAGCCGCTTTGCATGGCGACTCGACAGATTCCCCACCCGCTTCACCGCTACTACACTGTATATACGTGTATACCGGTGTCGAGTGCACGCGCGCGCGGTCCATTTTCTTCTCTAGGGAAACAAGCGTTGAGAAGAGAAAAAGGGAAAAATGAGAAGAGTAAAACAGAAAGAAAAAGAAATAAAAAAAAAAAAAAGAAACATCCCTTTTTTTTTGTCTCGTGTACGTGAAAGAGAGAATATAAACGAAAGTAAAAACGAGCAAGAATACGACGAGAAGAAAATGAATTCCACCCGTCCACTCGTATCCCCCCCACCCTCTCTCTTCACCCCTTCATCACCCTCCCGCCCGCTCACACCGTAACAGATACCGTCGTAATTTATAATGTAACGTTACTGGGTCATTCGACACGCAGCTGCAATGGAGATTATAATTATATGTCATCCCTTTCATCCTTTTGCTCAAGAAAACTTTAAATTTTGTTTCTGCGTTTCGTTTTTCTTTTTGTTCTCCTCTTCTTTTATTGTTTCTTTTTTTTTGCCGAGAGAAATAAAACAAAGAGGAAAATGTGTGATGGTGAGATGGAAATTAGATATATGTCACTATTATTGCTCGTAACAATAAGATGATGAAACAAATGGGAATAGAGAATGAAGACGTGGCGAGTAAAAAGACGGGCATTGTATAGAAGTCTATTGCGATCATTGCATATATATATATATATATGTATATATATATATAATAATCTGACGTGGACTGCAGTGTCCGAAATCGTGTATGCATATATGCTAATTCAACTGAGCAATCCTTCTACAATTGTGTTATTCCTTCTGAACGAGCTGCGACAGTACCTGCAGAGAATATTGCGCGAGATAATTTTCCACTCATGGCTTATAC
>CAJUYH010005317.1:0-23704 GCA_910591685.1 Galerucella tenella
GTAATGCAACAAGAAACTTACAGAAGGATATCATTACACAACAAATATCAAAGGTTCTGCATGAGGATTTGAATTTAATGGAACTATATTTTTAAATTTATTCATTACGCAAAGAATGAATTCAAATTGCCGTCGATATTGAATTATAAACATGTGTAGTTACACATACTTTATTTTCTGTTAATAATATAATTGGAATGGGTGGATAGTTTATTTTTTCTACTTCTATACTATAAGTTGCTAGTTAAATGCCAATTTTCAGTTTTATAATACTTATTATAACACTGGTTTTCATTATAAAACAGAAAAATTGACCAATAGAAATCTATATTTTCGAATACCCAAGTAGGCAGACCCAATATTTTCTGTAAGAATATTTGACTGTTTGACAGAGTTTTATGACAGTGTATTCTTTTTGCGTTTTCAAAAGAAATGTCGAGCACCAAACCAAAAATACTCAATGACCAAGGTAAACACATATTTGAACTTATTAATTTTTGTTTACAATAATTTATTACTAATTTTGTATTACAGTAACATACCTATATACATCTTATGCTATTATATCAACCATGTATCATGTGGTCCCGTAGCAGAGTGAGGAAAGGCGCCGCATAAGATTGTTTCCGATCTGTAAATACCGGGTTCGAGTACCGGGTAGTGCGTTTTTTATATTTTTTAAATCAAATTTCTTCGTAGAAAAAATAATGTATGCAACTCTTATGCAAAAGACGAGTTTCGTATGGTTAATGCGAGTGTATTAATAACCATCATTACATGATCGTTGCATAATATACTATTAAAACATCACCAACTTCACGTTATCCTCACTACCCAAAGAAATTTCCATTTCCAATATTCCTCACAAATAAAAAGTTGTTTGACTCCGTCATTCTTAAGCACAGTATACAAAGTTACAGCTCGCCGTTTTATTAACAAAAAAGATTGTGGCTCAAACAAGGATCGTACAAAAAATAGTAAAAAATAATCAACAATTCCTTTATTACATAGCCAATAAGCTCCTTCACACTATATAGTGAAGAGTAGAAATCAAATGGAGTAGTGAGGAATTGGTTAAATGAAGTTGCGGTGGGCCCACACAATGAGATTAGTGCATGGCTTCGGAAACGAAAAGCCACTTCGAACTGAACTTCGAAAATGAAGTTGTGTAACTTCAGAAATGACTGCCGCAATTACTGATTAATTTATGGAAGAGAATTATACATCAATAGCGGAGCTACTGAATATTGCCGTGGATAATTTAAAAATACGTAATCTACAGCTTCCACTATACAGGGAGCTTAAATAAAGTTTCACGCAATTTCAGAAAATGAAATTAGTAGTGATCTTAAATTTTTTTCTCTTTCCAAAATAATTACTTTCTATAATTTGTAACAGATAAGAATGAACTCTCCTACAGGGCTAAGTTCGAGAACATCGCACTAGTATGAAATTCACTTATTTTTGTGTCCGAGAACTCTTGAGCGTCTTCTTGTTGTGTACTCCCCCACAGTCCGAGAACTCCCTAGAGCGACGCTCAATTTACACCAGTCCCGACTCGGTTAGAAATTGCACCTGTCAGTTTGGTTTGAATATTTTGTGGTTAGAATTTAGATTGGTATGTGTGACTATGAATAGGAAGGAATGGGATCCAAATACCATTACCATCAGACTTGGAAAGAATGCCATTCAATGGTACACAGACGGCTCAAAAGCAATAGAAGGAACTGGGATAGGAGTGTTCGGGCCAGGAACCAAACACTCTGAAAGCTTGGGAAAAACCCCAAGTATCTTTCAAGCGGAAATCCACGCCATAAGAAAGTGCGCCCAGCTCAATATTGATAAAGGATACAGAAGACAAAGGATTATCATAATGTCGGATAGTCAAGCAGCCATTAAGGCACTGAGCTCTTGTGTAATCAGTTCCAAAATGGTGTGGGAATGCCTAGACAAACTCAATGAACTAGGCGAGAACAACATAGTCACCTTACTATGGATTCCAGGACACACTGGAATAGAAGGAAATGAAATAGCAGATGAAATAGCTAAGAGGGGGACTGAAATACCTTTCTGGGGGCCTGAACCCTTTTGCGGAATCAGCCCCAATGTAATTTGAGAAAAACACGTTTTATTAAATATCTCGCGAGCCGCGTATCTTACGACAAAAATTGTGAAGATCATTAATGTAGATAATAATATTTGCAATCTTTTTTATTTGAGACTTTTTTTGTATAACGCATAGATTTTTAATTATAGCGCACCAAACTTTTTTCAATATGGTTTTTGCAGAATATTCAGTGAATGGTAAATGATAAATTAAAAATGGTGGTAATTGAATTGTAGAGTATAAAATTTTCATTGGAAACTTTTTCCCGTAGCATTCATAATTTAGGAGCTATTACGCTATAAATGAGATTATAACGAGATTATAATGCTGTATACTTATTCATCATGCGATAGGGTCGTTCACTCGCCTGTTTGTGACTTAGCGTTAAACGTACCGCAAGCATGCGCAGTAACTACATGGGGTCAGATATGACCACCACCATTTTTAATTTATAATTGACCATTAATTAAATATTCTGCAAAAACCATATTGAAAAAAGTTTGGTGCGCTATAATTTAAAACCTATGCGTTATACAAAAAGTTTCAAATAAAAAAGATGGCAAATATTATTATCTACAATAATGATCTTCACAATGTTTGTCGTACGATGCGCGGTTCGCGAGATATTTGATAAAACGTGTTTTTCAAGATGGCGGCTGAAGTGAAGCCCCCCCGATGAAGCCAACTTGGATTTACATTCAGGGGACACCCTTGAACATATTCAAAGAAAAAAATACCTGTTACCGTACATTTTTTACAAAAAATACCCGGCTCTTGCCCTATTAGCATAAA
This sequence comes from Galerucella tenella, assembly GCA_910591685.1. Lineage (NCBI taxonomy): Eukaryota > Metazoa > Arthropoda > Insecta > Coleoptera > Chrysomelidae > Galerucella > Galerucella tenella. The sequence goes on from CAJUYH010005317.1 coordinate 2,900, forward strand.
TGACAGTTAATGCATCATTGATCAGTAGCGTAGCGTATTTTAATTCTGATGAAAAGGAGAATCGACTGCTACCACACCTCTCCACGTCGGATCAGTTGACAAAATATGCGTTAACCAGGAAATCTATGATCGCTCCGCTACATTGGGATGAACGAGACCTAAGTGACAATTAGTTTGGACATTTTCGCGTCATTGTAGTTTTTATTTTTGTAGTCTTTGTTTGATTATCAGCTGGTTTATTGAGTCGGTAATTGATATCTTGTGTTTACAGTTCCGTTTCGCTCAATTGAGACAACTTCAAGATCCATCCTTAAATAACTTGAGAGTATGAAGAGCCATTATACAGCAAATTAAAGTGCGGTAGCATTACAAATGTCAATTTATTAGAAGTTTAGAACTATTGTTGAGTGAGTTTTCAGCTTCAATATTTCAATGGTATTAAATTAACTTGGAAAATAGTTGTTTGTTGATATTCTCCTCGGTTATGGTCGTGGTAGCAAAGATCTCCGTAAGAACTTGCTCCGTAGCAGGCTTGTAATTTTCATCGCTCGTCTCTCAATGCAATATGAAATCTGATGTTTAAATAGTGGACAACAACATTTATCGTATCAAACTCAAGTCAGTATGGAATTTTACTTGAAATTTATACAAAAAGAGGAATTAATTTTGCCAATTTTCAAAACTTCCCCGTTTTTTCATCAAGCTTCTAATAGGGTGTGAACTTATTGAGGATATGTATTTTACAATAGGATTTTTTTACAAACACTTCATGCTGAATGGCAACCACTTTTTGAAGAACTGAATAAAAAGTTTATTTGTTGACATTTTTTTTGGCCATATAATAAAAGGTTCTGATGGGTCTCAAATTACTCGATGTTCCTTATTATTTTTTTTGTCACTTACTATTTTCCAGGTATTTAAAGTTTTACAATTTATTCAGTAGAATGTCTATTTCAAATCGCCATATCATTACATCAATCTTACAAAAAAAACGCATTTGAATTGTCTTATCAAAGGCTTTTTTTGAGCAACAAGAGAATTTTCGTAGAATTTAAGAAATCGCTTGAAAATTAGAGTTTTTTGGGTAGATCGAAATATTCCATCAAATGGAAAATTTCTGTTTAAAAACCCGGCAATTTTTCCAATAAGTAGGTCCAATTTGGTTTTTTTGGACGGTTGGAGACAGAGATAAATTTTCGAAAATATTCAGTACAAACGAATGTATCCACAAAAATGTGTACAGTTTTCAAACTCCATGAAGTAGAAGTTTCAATATCTCATTTGCGTTAGCCAGATCAAAACCCCTGAAATATATTTTTATCGTACTCCCATGAAAGGAGATCTCAAAGGAGCAACCCTAATGGAGACAAATATAGACAAGAAGGGAAAAGTTTTTTGTAGTTCTCGAGTAAGTCTAATAGACACTCGGAAATGTTTTTTTCTCATCCTAATGAAATGAGTTTCGTCCTTGGATAATTTTTGTAAGTAACCGAATGGACAATGGGTACTCTGTACAGAAAATTAACAGCAATTTTGTTACTTCGATAGAGCGCCCTTCATATTATCCATTTTTCGGATCCTAAAACCAAAAACAATATTTGGGTTTAATAAGTAGGAAGGAGATGTCAAAAACTGCTTCATTGTGAGGTGGACAAAGTTTAATTTAAAAAATATCGAATATCTCAATTGTTTCAAGATATTAACATACATTTGAAAAATCCTTTTGACTTATTGTCGCAATTTATATGTAGGTTGTGGCTCATGAGCAGGCTGTGTATGCGACTGACATGATTCAATAGTAATTGTGATTATTTATGGTTATTGCCACTTTCATGAACTGAAAAAATGGCTAGTTTGGAATAAAATATGGTGAAATACACATATTTACTTTCAATACATGATGAAATTTTGAAAGTGAATTATATACTTTCACAATTTAACTGAGTCACCAATTCATAGTTACCCGACTGGAAGACAGAACTTCAATATTTTTATACAATGCTCACCTCTCTTCTGGTGAACCTTTAAAGCCAAAAAATTATTCAATTAGCTTATTTTTATGTGAACTTTTATTTCCATATTCTATCCATTTTCAAATTATGTCGCTTTGTCCACGAATATGTGAAATTTTTCATGTCAATTAAGCTTATCTCTGTCCAACAATATTAAGGCAGATTTCCATTAGAGCCCACGCGTGTCTAAGTATTTTTTGGTTCATATTTCTCACAAATTCACATACATCAACGTTTGCATGCTCCTTTACCGTACATTGTTCCTATTAACACGTTCGCTGCTTACCTAATTAAATTGAAATTTAACCCAAATCAATGAGCTAAAAGTACCTAACCTTTCCATATCTCAGAAAAACGGACACTAACAAACCAAATAACGTTTTACATTCCCAGACCTTATCTTGTGTGTTAACATGTATTTGAAATGCTTCTCCGCTGTTATTTCGGCAGCAAAAGCGACTTAGGGTGCACTGAACGATGACAACAATGGCAATTGCCGTCGAGCACACCCATGATGAGCAACAAATGACGACAATGGCGGTAAATCAGCAGCGAATGTTTCAAAGACCACCTTCATACCCTCCAAAGCAATTATTTTGTTTTCGTTGATTACGTCGAAGTTAATTTTATTTTCTATTACATCTGCAGTATTTAAAATAAATCACCAACACCCTTTCTTTCTTGGCATAAAATTGGATTCAATACATCTTCATCTCTCCTACATTTAACCAGTTAATTTTAAAACTTTCAGCTGCAGGTTCACAATTTCTCATCACATTCAGTTTGGATGCATTTATTTTATTTAAAGCCCGTCAAAGTTGTATAAAACCTGCCCTAAATGAAGCACATTCTAAAATGGTTATGGATGGATCTATTACCGTAAACACACACTACGTCGTTGTGAGAAATCCCAGTGATATATCAATTCAACAATGGAACGAGGAAAACGTTAAGTATGCGGAATACTTCGGCAAATGTATATTCGTTTTTAACTTGTATGTCTTGAATATACGATCTCATAAGTTATAAAATAGAAATAACTTTTCAGTAAAATTCATATCGGTGGATATTAATAAAAGTCAACCATTAATATTATCTGTTCAGACGTGGCGGAAGTCCTCTCGGTAGATAACGCCGAAAGCTGCTGCTGCTGCTATCCTTTCAACTCGGATGCCAGTTACACGGACGTTTAAGGTAATAGTTTGGGAGCTAAATCATACGCTTAAGCGATTTAATTTCGCTTATACCGGGTTTGTCCTAAATTGTTAATTATTACAATGGTTAGGAAGCATCACATTTACGTGAATATTATAAAAGACTGATTTTGTATATTACATTGGAGCTGGTACCGCAAAATGGTTCCAGCCCCCAAAAGGGGCATCTGCTATTTTATTTCCCTGTTTGTTCTGGACCGTAGGTATTCTTATAGTGGTTACATCCAACAAGATCAGTTATTTGTTGTATGCTAAATACCTACTTACGATTTTTTTAGTCCTCTCTTTTCTATTCATGATTGGTATCGTGTACAACGATATACCGGGTGTCCCAAGATATTGTATACAGGCAATATCTCGCTTATTTGACAAAATAATTAATGAATAAAAAAACTGCATTGAATGGCATCAAAGTACCTTCCTTATAAGTTATAAAAAAAATGTTTTACATTTGACAGCCCTGTGGTAGCTACCCCTGATATCTTATGCTACAAATGGCAGAATGCACATTCACTGTCCCTATAATTTGATAGGATGTAGAATAAAAATATCGACCAACTTGACCTTAAGACTTTTAATGAATGTTCCTTACTTCCCATACAACTATTTTCGTTTTTAACCTAAACATACAAAAACCAGAACCATCAATAAATTAATGGCGTACCACAATGGGTATACTACAATTTTCCAATTGCACCCCCTGTATATTGTCATTGAAAATTGCGTGTCGTTCTATTCGGAGTACAACGATAGCACATACTTGGTACCTTTTTTTCCCAATTAATATTAACAAAAGCATCAATATTTCATGTAGTATGTATTTCAACTGAAATACCTCTAATGCAATCCAAAAAACGAACAAAAAAATTACAGCAAGTGGGGCGACGACCCAGCACTGTAGTGGAGCGCGTTTGATGCGATAATTACAGTCAAGCAAGGTCGGACATGGTTGTTAGTACTTGGATGGGTGACGACCATGCCAGGAAAAACCATCGTATAGGGCCCGTACAGCCTGCAGCGGACTAGCATATCGCAGCTCGCAGGCATTATACCAATAAGCACGAGGTATAATGTAGATATGCCGTCTTTCGGAGCAGACGTAAAACCGAGGTCCCGAGTCCATGGATGTTCGGCTCGTTAAAGAACGCTACCACTGGTTGGAATACTAGTGGGTTCGCCAAAATTTCCGGTTAGGGGTAGAGTGCTCCCGGCGTCGGTGATTAGCCTCAGTCGCAGAAATAGACCGACGTTAAATAACAGAATAAAAAAAAAATATAGCAAGTGTTCAAAAGTATGCCCTGCAAAATCCTTGCAAGATGCAAAACGTTTTAAAAGTGTTAAGATCCTCTAAATTATAAAATACTTCAGCCTAGAATTGTAACTCTTACGTTGGCAGCTGTTACTACTGTTTATAAAGCCATCTGAAGTTTGGCCGCGGGAGCTATAAATTTCAGCGGGAATTTTAAATATTAAACTGAGGGAGAATTTGATATTTTTTAAAAAATAAATTGACTTTACCAAAATAACATAAAATGCAGCTATTCATTGAAAAATTTGAATCGTGACGTGAATCTTGCGTCAACAAAAGTTTGCCAAATATTCTCTTATGGTTAGGTCTAATGCAAGATTACAATTTTATTCTAGGTTGAAATATTTTATTATTAAGATGATACTAAAAAAGGCATTCGTGAAGAATGTTGTAGCGTTACACCAGCTTTCATTCAGAGGGCCTGCACAAAAAAGCTTTTAACACGTTTTGCAGCTTACATGGATTCTGCAGAAAATAATTTTGAACACTTGCTGTGTTCGTTTTTTGAGTTGCAGTTGAGGTATTTTAGCTGAAATTCATACTTCATATTTTTTGTCACTTGTTTCAACAGGTTAGCTGTGACTCTGGCTGAGAAATCTGAGAATTGAACGTTCAAACAAAGGGCGGAGGAGAGAACTTCAAACAAATGGCGGAGGAGAGAACGGTCAGTGAACGTAACACGTGATCGGCTAAGTGACGAAAAAGCTTGAAAGCTTGGAAAAGCTTGATAACCAAGCCAAGCCTGGACTTACAAAAACCAAGCCAAGCCAAGCTATTTGTTTTCAAACCAAGCTACTTGGCTTGGTGAAACACTGATCAAATGTCAATAGATTGACTACACTATCTATTTGAAAACCGAGGAACTGAAAATTCCTAAATTTGCGATGAAAAATATTGGAGTTAACTTATCGGAAAGAAAACTATCTCTCAAGTCAGACATGTACAAAATTTCATTGAAATGAGTTAAGCGGTTTCGGAAGCTGCGTCAAACTTGGAGTAATGGGGTTTTCATATACTTATTATACTGGGTGTCTCATTATATTTTAACTGTTTTCAAGAGCTTATATCTAATGGTTCTAGATAATAAGATGCAGTTTCCACAGTTAGGTTTAAAATTACCGTGAGTTTTGTTTTGACACATTTATATAAATGGCGTACTTCCGGTTTACCCGCTAGAAATGTGAGGAGTTTCAGAATACAGTAGATGTAATTTTTTAATGGGATATTAAGCAATTTCTTGAAAGACGCATATTTTCACTTTTTATTGGTACCTCAAAGTTTAAAATCAGTGCACAGAAAGCTAAGTTAGATAACTTTAACTGGGATACTGTAATGATTCAGATATCTTATTAATAAATAATAATCAAGGAGGCGTTAATATGTCACATCACAAAAATATTGCGATCATTGACAGAACGTCACATTGTGCTAAAACCAGTTAGAACAAGATGGTATTTTGAACCAAAATTTTTGCCTTCAACAAGACGGGGCTCCACCCCATTATTCCAACATAGCAAGAGAATCTGTTAACCAACAATTTGGAAATAATTGGATTGGTAGGACTGGTCCAATAGAATGGCCTCCAAATTTCCCAGACCTGACTGTTCCAGATTTATTTGTATGGGGATTTGTGAAAGATAGAGTCTACAACCCGATGCCTGCTACTATTGAGGAATTAAAAAATAACATACAGCAAGTAATGGAAAATATTCCTCTTGAAATGCTGACAGCAGCATTTGACAACTTGGTTCGATTTCACAAATGTATAGACCAAGAAGGAAGACACATCGAACATTTGTTTTAGAGTGTCCTAAAACATGTTTATATTTGTTTTTTACAGTTAACTTTGGCTAATAAACTTTATATCTAAATCATTACAGTAGCCTAGTTAAAGTTATCTAACTTCGCTTTCTGTGCACCGATTTTAAACTTCAAAGTACCGTTATAAAGTAAAAATATGCGTCTTTCAATAAATTGCTAAATATACAGGGTGTCCCATTTAAGAAATTACATCTACTGTATTCTGAAAATACGCCACTTTTCTAGCGGGCAAACCGGAAGTACGCCATTTATATAAATGTGTCACAACAAAACTCACGGTAATTTTAAGCCCAGCTGTGGAAACCGCATTTTATTATCCAGAACCGTTTCGAAGATATAAGCTCTTAAAAAAAGTCAGAATTATAATAAAACCGTTGTAGTTATATTTCTGTTCCAACACAAATATTTGCATTTGATTGCACGGGAAAACAACCAGAGCCTACTCTAATAAAACTTCCCACCTCTAGTCCATCGCTTTTTATTTCTGTTGTCTCCACCCAATGGTTTTTGGCGTTGTTCACTTTTTATTAGCTATGACTAAAAAACCATAAATTGGGGTCGCACTCAAGAAGTATATCCTGCTTTGCAGCATTGAGGATAGCTATGCCGGTCGGCGTAACAAATCACTGTATAGGACAAACTGGCGCGGTCAGTAGGACAAAAAAAGTATCATTAATTTAAGAACATATGAACGTCGAGACAGTGACAAATGAGGGGACACGAGTGGGCAACGTGATAGTCAATTATTTTCTAACAATTTGTGCTTAGACTAATACTATATAAATTGCAAGGGATAATAAATCTTCACTTATTCTAATTTCAGAGTTGTTGAATTCAAGTTAACAAAAAACACGATACATCAAGTCGTATAGCAACAAAATGATACGTTCCATAATATAATCGAGTCCGGTTTGTGTCAAACAAAACGAATTTTAAGTGAAATGAGCTGTACGAATATTATTTTAAAAAATTTTTAAATGAAATATTACAGTAGTGAAGTTATATCATCATTTTTAAAACCAATTAAAAAGCATCCCTTTTGTGGAGAATCCTGCCCAATGGCCGCATCAATTAAAAATTCGATTGACAGTTACCAAAGTCTATTTATATGATTTTATCGCAATCATCTACAATAAAAATAGCTTTCGAATTGGTGAAATGTGAAAATATGAGTCATTAGAGGCCGTCAAATCTATTTTATTTTCAGCATCCCATGAAGTTAACTAAAACTACTAGATGAATGTCAGTTAGTAAGTTATTTTTATGGTGATTCTATGCCAAATGGAGGTTTATGATCGTTTTTTTTATAGCCGATAAGCTTGTTTCGATTATGACAGATGTGTCTAGATATAATTGAACTGAAATATATGTATATTTGTGAAATATTCGAATAATTTGGAAATAAAAACTTCAGGTTTTATTGAAAAAGCTTGAGATGTGAAATGTTTAATTGAATAACTTTATACAAGGTATAAATTAGTGAAGATTTCAATGTTGAAATTTCCATCTTTAATTGGATATTGCAAAAATTTTGATTCTACCCTGATATTAGGATATTTAGTCATCTCCAAGGTTTGATTCAATGAAAAAGCGAATGAATTGACGGTCGTGGTAGGGACAGCTGCGGCTGTGTTTGGTTAATTTCCGCAATGTATCGTGGTTCCGATCATTGCGGAAATTAAGATGCAGGTGCGAAGTAATCATTCATCTTTATTTATATTATCCATGTAAATTGTTTCCTTCCTCCACATCTTCAAGCTCATCATCTAACCTTTTATTCATTTGAACTCATTCGTTAAACACATGAAAATAACTCCAAACTACCGTCCTTCTAGTTGGAGCCGTTTGAAGATTTTGTTACTTGCTATTTTCGACAGATAAATAGATCCAGCACTGTAGTGAAGCGCATCTGATGCGATAATTACAGTGAAGGAGTGTCGAGCGCGGTTAGTACTTAGATGGGTTACCATTGGAGACAACCTTCGTAGAGTCCGTACAGCCTGCAGCGGAGTAGCATATCACAGCTCGCAGGCATCATTGCAATGAGCACGAGGTGTAGATATGCCATCTTTCGGAGGAGACGTAAAACCGAGGTCCCGAGTCCATGAATGTTGGGCTTGATGAAGAACACTACCACTGGTTGGAACACTAGTGGGTTCGGCAAAAGTAGAGTGATCCCGGCGTCGGTGATTAGCCTCAGTCGCAGAAATAGACCGACGTTAAATAACCGAATATGGAAAAAGTGGAATTGTTAATCAAGAAAAATATATTCAATGATTTTTTGTTATTATTTAATTTGCTAAGTAACAGAGTTTACATTTATCCTATCTATTTATTTTGTTTCTAACGTTTTAAAATTTTATTAACTATAAATTACCTCATTTACATTTCATTGTTTTTGTCCGGAAGTAGCATACTGCTCCATACCACAAACTAGACATTATAATGAATTAATTCTGCATTGTGTTATTTTAATATCGTTTTTCTAGCGATAAATAGTACGGAATTATTATTATAATGATGTTAACTGAATAGTGTATACGGAACGTGAAAAGTCTATTCGAGACATACGATTTATACAAGTACTTACGACAAGAGAAATATTAGAAAAACTACTTGAAAGAGAGAATAATACTTGTTTGCAGTCATCGTTGGGCGTGTGTTTCGTTCCAGCTACCAATCTGATATGAAAGCAGCGTTGCCAGTTTAGAATGTTTGGTACTTTCACAGGATAACGCCGTATTTGGTGCTGGGATAAAATCGATATTGGTAATATTATTGACTTTTGAAATATAAGAATAAAATAATATGGTTCAAGAAAATATTTGAACAAATAACAGAATTTACGCAGTCTGTATATGTATAGCCGCATGCAACATTATTACAACGGGAGCATGGAGGATAGTTTGGAGGAATATCTGCACTGTTCCTGTCAATTTTTATTTATAAAGAGAAATGTTAATGAAATAAATTCAAAATTAAAATTGGTTCACGTAGAAAATTGATTCGGTTTCTTATGTTCTAAAGAGAATATATTAAAGTGAATTCGTGAATCTGTAGATCAAGTTTTCGGGTTGATTTTGATAATTACCTACATTCTTCGACATTTGATCTGGGAGCAAGTTAAATCTGCATTGAAGGATGGTCAAATCTTCAAAAGGATTCTTGCATCAAACGTGGAAGCTAATGTAAAAAAAAGTGAAAGATTGACATTGGGGTTAGTTTGTACTGTTAAACGATTTTTATTCTTTTTGAAGACTCATTCAGCTGTATTTGGGATAATATAGATCGCAAGTTAAATAAATAAATGAAATGTTAGGTTCTCAGTAGCACTTTGTGTGTTTGTGGAGCTATCCTAAGGGCACCTGGGCAGGTATTAGGTGAGAAAGATAACTAAAAATAAGAGTTACTCTACTTAAATTGAAATGTCTGATTTTTATATATTTTTTGTAGAATAATATTCTAGAGTAGTATCATAAGTGACAGACACTTTCCATGTCCAAAACTTTTGTCAGACGCTTTAAAACTCCACAAACTCCGTAAACGTATAGTATTCAGTATACTTCGAATCTGTTGGAGCACATATCACTTAGTAATAGTTGCCTTGATAACATATTTGAAAGTCAGACATGTGAAAATAAATAAAGCTTTTTTTTGCAGCTTTAAGGCGTCTGATAAAAGTTTTGGCCCATATGGAAAGTGTCTGACACTTATGATACTACTCTAGAATATTATTCTACAAAACATATATAAAAATTAGACATTTGAATTTAAGTAAAGTAAGTCTTATGTTTAGTTATCTTTCTCACCTGATTCCTGCCCAGGTGCCCTCCACAAACACACAGGTATTCAAAGCATACGAAATGCTAACCTAACATTTCATCTATTTGAAAATAAGATATGCCTTATCATTCTGGGATCTTGGACTACTACAATAAGTAGGTATATATAATTCAAAACTTTTATAAGATTTGATTATTTGGAGAAACTTCTTCTGCAAACTCACAGGGGAACGAGAACCTCTTCACCAAACATCGAAGCGAAACATAATGGAAGGGAATGATTGAATGAACGTTGAGCTTATCATTTATTTTATTTCGTACTTCTCATATTTTTTGTTTGGAGAATTCAACTGGTTTTTCAAATCAACTACTCCACCTTCATCCTCATAAATTGTTTTCAAAGTAAAATTGATGAATCCGTTTCATATATCCTATTATATTCCAAAATCTCCGTCCCAACTATATCTCATATGAAAAGAAAGCTTTAGACATTTTCTTTACTAGCTCATGTAAAAACATTTGGCATTTAGAAAATAATCAAAAACAACTGAACAAATTCAATAAACGATCATTTATTATCTCAACAATACCAACGTTCAACTGAAACTCCTAATCAAATAAAAACTAAGATACAACGAAAAATAATAGACATGCCAAGAATAAAATTATTTACGATTCTTGGCACAAATCAATTTGGAACTTTATCTTTTTCTAATGAAAAGACATAAAAATATTTTATTAGTGACCATTAACCATCTAGAAAGAAAAAAGGAAGAAAGTGATTTCCAAATAACAATAAAAAAAATTCTTTATTGATTTCCCTGATTGTTTAACAGAAATTAGGTGAAAAAAATAGTTAACATGAAAATGGTTTTTTTTTGTTTGAAACCTCCGAAATAATAATTCTCTGATTTGAGAATCGATCAAAATAAATAGTGACAGTAATTAAAAAATTAACCAGCTTTTTGTGGCTATGTTGGATTGTCTAATTTTCGTTCAACTTTGTGGAACGTATAAATGTTCGAGATTATAGAATTATCAAACCTGAAACAAACAAGGCCCAAACCAAAAGTCAGTTAATACCCGTAAGCATATTAAATCCAATCCATATTGAAAATGCGTCGCTGTATTTGAAATGTACAATAAAAGGGCATTTTGCCGCAACAGGAATTCATTTAACTTTGTTATAATATGAAACCCTTTTCGACCCAATAATTTCGTATACAATGTAGCTCTAAATAAGTTTGCTGTGAACTTAATGAACTCACATTATTATTAACCAAAGACACACAAAATGTTTTGTTTAGTATGTAGTTTAATCTTGTATAAATCATTTGGTAGCCAACACAGAATTCTATCTTTCCCTTACTAAGTACGAGGGAGAAAGTGCACAAAAGGAAAAATATATGGAACACTCACGCGCAATGAATAAAAACCGTTCACAAAGATACTGTCATGGACTACCGGTCTAATATTAGAGATAACTAAATGGATGTTTGAATTTTACATTTGAAAACGAATTAAAAATGTATATACAATTCCACAATACACATACGAGGATGTATTGATATCTAGTTAGCCTAGACCAGTTCCATGCATAAACAAAATATTACGTTACCATAGCAACGAACAATAACTCATCAGAAGTGTCAGTGTGAAGTTGGTCGTCAAAAGAGTAAACCAGAGTTACGCAATAAATTAAAAGAAAAAAGATGTCCACCGAAATTGTGAAAATCGAAAAATTGGAGTATTGAGCTATCATCAAGTAGGTACTTGTATTTAAAAGGGTTCAGAGGTAAGCAGATTTACGAGGATATGCTTAATACTCTTGGGGATCAATGTCCTTCGTCCTCTCCAAGACCTAAGAAGTTTCGTGTCCAAAAATCTGATGGAAAAGTTCTTGCTTCAGTTTTTTGGGATTGCCATGGAGTTATCATGATTGATTTTTTGGATGAGGGTAGAACAATTACCGGAGATTACTATTCGAAATTACTGACCACTTTACGGGAAAAAATTAAAGAGAAAAGACGCGGAAAGCTGAGGTGTTTTGTTTTTGCAGGACAACGCCCCTGCACACACATTTCATTATGTTTCCATGCAAAAAATTCGTGATTTAGGGTTTGAATTACTAGAACACCCCCCTTATTCACCAGATTAGGCTCCGTCCGACTATCATCTCTTTCCTCAACTGAAAAAAAGTTTATAAGATCGTCAATTTTCTTCCAACGAGGAGTTAATAAAAGCTGTGGAGGTCTGGTTTGCAGAGCAAGGAGAAACATTTTTTTTGAAAGGTCTAGAGACGTTGCAGGATCCCTGTAATAAATGTATCCAATTAAGAGGAGAATATGTTGAGTATAAAATATTTTGACATTGGAATTTTGTTTGGTTTCAATATACATATGTAGAAACGGTTTATTGTGGTTCATACATATTCAGATTTCGCCAATTTCAGTTTCTTAACAAAGTCGTGTTCGGGCTTAAGGCACAAAAAATCTGGTAGGTCCAGAGGGGAAGGTAATTTGTGTTCCAAGCGCAATAACAGCTGAAACACGAGCATATGCATGCGCGGAAGCTTGTTTACGTGCTTATAAATGGTTAGCTAGAAAACGGCTCTTTTGAAACAGATTGTTCCGCACTTATCCCCAAATACCTACCAAATTAATGTGCTTGAAATCACAAAAATGTGACGTCCATTATATCGAATTTTTTTTGTATTGTTGTTCCAGCTTCACCGTAATGCTTGGGACACTCGTGTTTCAAGAGCAGTGCTTCCAGTCCAAACACTTGGTCATCTGGAAAGCAGCTCAACTGTAACAAGCTGAGTTACAATCAAAGATACGAAGAAGTGACGTGTTTCTATCAACAAATGTAATTTTGATCAGGATCATATCCATGAAAAAGAAGTTTTCTTGATGACCTGACTTTTTTTTCATTCGTTTGCTTAACGTTGGTCTATTTCTACGACTGAGGCTAATCACCGACGCTGGGAGCACTCTGAAACTAACCGGAAATTTTGGCGAACCCACTGGTGTTCCAGAGGCGTTCCATTACAGTGCTGGGTCGTCTCCCTGACCTGACTTAAGACATCGAATTGCTTCTTATTCAATAACCTACCAAAGTCAAATAATCAAGCTAATAATAATTGCTCTGTGACTGAATTATATTCAAGCCTCTGTTACTTTTGCGAGTGTATTATAAAAACCTTTTCCTTCCTGTTTTTCTGGCTGCAATGAAATTCATTCTAAATCGTTATCGGTGTATTAATTAAGGGAAAACCATTTGCTGTACTGTTAAATTCAATTAACGCGTTCAAAGTGGTGCACGTGACTAGAAAAAACATAAAATGAATGCCATTTACAACGGAAAAAAAGAAAAAAAAATACATACGCGTCGAACAAAAATTTTATGGATTAATTGATATAACGGTGAATTCGACAGTAAAAGGGACCGTCGGACTTTGTTTTCAATAAAATAACGACCTGCCATTACGAAGTGGTGCTTTAGAACATTGAATTTTTTATCTAATTCACGAAACATATATGGAATTGGAAAAGCCAGGCGGAAATGAAGTGGAGAGAGTGCGGAAGCTTGGCAATGGCTGAGCACATTTTTTGGGGTAATGAAAGGCTAAAATGAGCTGAGAACACGTTTCTACATTTCAAAGCACCAGAAGCTAATTTTCCCATTTACAGCATTGCTTTAGCAAGTACAGCACAACATTCTAAAATTCTACCCCATTTGGCCACAATTAGTCGAAACATGAACTAGGCATGGAGAAGGGCAATAGTTACTATGCTACATGCCTCTCTACATTTCGCATGGACACGGGTTTTTGGATTCTACCTTAAATGTCAATGTCACTTTTTGTAGAATATCCTATACAGGAAAAAATTGAGTAATGCATTATTATACTTTCATGAAAAAAGAAACGGATTCCTACAGAAGCAAAATCTTGCTGCTTGCTCCAAGATTATAAGAAAATAAACGAAAGATAAAATATTTGTTCCAAGAACAGAAATTTATTGCAGACAATTGTCAATCGGCGTTATCCCATTTACGGGAAAATATCTAAATATTTATACTATCAAGCACTTCATCAAAAAATAAAAAGGTGCATTTGAGAAACAATTATTATTCTGGATTCTAATGTTGGGAGACAATAATAAGGCCGTGGAATTAGCCAAGCAGAGAGCAACGGACGTCATGATAGGACTAGAACCTTTCTGTGGAATTGCTAAATGCCTAAGTGAAGAGAGCATCCACAAATCGATAAACAACCAGGCGTTGCGCTGGTGGTATGAAGCCCCAGGACAAAGGCACGATAAATTATTCTTTAAAGGCACTTTGTAGGCTAAGTAAACATATGCACACCATTGGCCTAGTAGATGACAGCCTATGCAGACTCTGCCAGGAAAAAGACGAAATCACTGAGCACATATTCAGAGAGTTACGCAAGAAAGTCTAATAAAAAGAATAAAGCTAGATATCGAAATCTGAATTTAGGGAGGACCACAATAATAGATCTGCAAAGGTCGCAGTGGGATAGTACAAATAGCCTCTCCGATTCTAATCTAATCTAATGTTTTGGGAGCAGGTATTGTCTGGTACTATTTTTCCAGTTAATATTTTGTTCAAAGTGAATTATTAAAACCGCTAAATAGGTACTTTCTAGTTACTGCATATATCTATTTATAGTGTTAATTGCTTCCAACTGAATCGACGGCAAATTAGTAGCAGAATGCACAAATTCGGACCTTTTGTTATACATCCCTATGTGGTTTTGGTTCGATTCGTTGATAATTCTAGGACATTCAGAAATACCGTCAAGTTAATTGATCTGGAGAAATACCGCTGATTGAATGGTCGAAATATGTTCCCATTTAATGACGATATACTCCACCCAAACGTTTACCGCTATTAAACATTCACAAAATCGATTTTCCGTATTGGACGACGAATTAACAAGATTGGATATTTTCACTAAACGTTCATAAAATTGATTGGACTGCTTTGTTGGCTGGCGAAATGTATTCGATTCACAAATGAAGTCGCTGGCTCGACAGATGACTGAGACCACTTTTGTTACTTACTATTTGAATGGGGTATATTTTACTGGAGCCACATCCAAATTTGTTACCAAAAAAATGTCGAAAACATGACAAAATATGAAATCATGTGAAAATGTTTGAAAAGAAAGCTGAAGGGAATAGATATTTACGTAATCAGTTATGAAAAGAGCAATATTGTTCAACAAGCGTAATATTTGCCAAAACGAGCGCTAGCGAGTTCTGCAAATTACGCGTGTTGAACCATGTCGCTCTCTTCATAACGTGTTTACGTACAACTTTTTATCCAATTCCGCGCTTTCATAATATTCAATAAAATCTTCAATTACAATGATAATATTGAAGTGGAATCAAATGGTGTTAGAAGTATTGTTACTATGATGTATTCACCCAGAAAATTGACTTACTTTAAACAGCTGTGTCCTGAATAATGTTTTCAATGTTTATAAATCTCAAAATACTATTGAATTAAAATAATGGGTTAATTGTACAGTTTAAATAATGAAATAATTGTCAGTTTTGACAGTACCTACCTAATTAATAAATTATTCTTTGAAACTCATGTGCTATCTCTATGTTGAAACATAAACAGTTACGTAAAGTTTCTACATAACTACTTTTCATAACTGATATATGAGGGTTATGAAAAATGTGACGTTACCTAACGTCAACGAGTGACGTAAAGTGTCACATTTGATAGCGGAATTAGATAAATGGTATTTATTGCAAACTCATGTAACGCAGTAGCAGTTTTTTCAAATTTTATGAAGATGTACTTTTATTTCGAATTGAAGCAACTCACGATCACGAGTTTGTCCAAAATACCCGGCATTGGAAAAGCTTCATATGAAACCACAAATAATAAGTCCACATGTTTCCTTTTTGTGTTGTCAACCAGTAAGTCTAGCATGCGATTAAGAAACTTCAAGCCGACGTTCATTATTATCATCTAAACCTGTATTCAAATTTCCATGTAATTCATTAAAAACATGTGTATTCTCAGTTTGGAATATAACTGTGCAAAAATTTGGAAAGAACCGATTTCTACTAGGGTTGAGTTGTCTCCCGTTATCGATTACTTCATTTGAGAAGGAGTACTTGCCAGAGTTTCACTTGCCCCAAGTATTATTTTGTTGACGTGTAATGTTCCTTGTCATCACAAATAATTATTAACTTGATGTTCCATGTTTTTTTGTCTTGTTAAAATGTTTTTCATTAATTCTTGATTTTAAGAAATGTTGGAATTGAAGAGAGTATACCTGAATGACCCTTTTCGAAGACAGGTAATAACGTTCGATTTGGTGATATAAAAACGATATAAAAACATACACTTCCAACCCGGCCATTTATTAAATCGTCACAATTGGCACCACTAAGTGGGATAAATAATTATATTCATCATAATTGGCGCCTCAACTGGTACCTTTATATTTAATGTCGTCACAATTGGCGCCCAACGTGGGGAATAATCCTCCATAATTTATATTTCCAACATGGCCATGGAGAAAAATCGTCACAAGTGGCACCACAAAGTGTGACACATGATTATGTTCATCATAATTGTCACCTTAACTTCTGCCATTATATTTAATATCGTCACAAACGTCTATTGTAAAGAACCCCATTTACTAAGCGATCTATTTATATGAAGATTTATTAGAGAAATACTAGTTCCTCTTGGAAAATTATTATGAATGTGAACAAGAATTTATAGTGTGGTCAGTTAATAATCGCTCACGTGAAACGGCGGTCGGGTCGAATAATTTAATGGTTATTCATGTATAATTATAATTTTGCTAGTGATGCATCAGTGAAATGCATTTTACACGACGCTGCAATTTACTTCAAACTTAAGCTTTGTGCCTTTGTTCATCGTTTATACTCTTAACGATTATGAAAATAATGCTCTCATTAATTAATGAAACGGAAATATGCTTAAAGGAGCTATTAAGCGAGCATTATAACAAAAGTAGTTTCAACAAAAAAGAAGACGGATTAAAAGTTTACGAACAACTAAGACCAGACTGAGTTTAAAGAAAACCAGCGTTTCCTCGATAATTAGATAATTAGCATCTACTGTAGTAGATAAATTGAATATTATAGTAATTAGTTCAGGAAATAAAAAGAAATTATTGAATGAAAGGAAATATCGAACGTTATAATAATTAAAAACGGATTACAAAGAATTAATCCAACAAGAAAGGTGAATGAGTATCCCATAGATAAAAAAATACCTATAGATGGGAAACTGACCCGTGGCGCCCTATATTTGTACGGGTGGCGCCACCTTGAGAGTCCTGTCAGTACCTTTAACACAAATCAGATGGTTGTTATCTTCGCTAACAGCCGAAAAAGATTCCTATGATTTTACAGTTTTAGGAGGCATATTCAAAATTACTGTAATTTTACTTGCAAAATGACATTTATGGCCCACTCTTTAATATTTCATTTGAAGTTTCTCAACATTAGATTGATATTACACAATAATAACAATCAAATAGTCAAGTGAAATTAAATTAAATGCCAAAAAATGGACCATATAATGCCTGAAGTAAGAAAAATAAAGCAATAATCATCAGGTTTATATATTTTATTGAATCAAAAAAGTATACAATAAATGGAACCTTTTTTCACATATTTCAATGACAAACTTGAAGAAAAATAAATGTTAGAAATTCAACAACAATGCTGGGAAGTTCGAAGTTATATGGAAGAATAACTACTTTTGTCACTTTTTATTTAACGAAACATGTTTTTTTATAAAGATAAAGCTTACCGGGTGCACCTCACATTACAGTCTTTCACAATACATATTCTCGACATTGTCTATTAAAGTAAAAGTCCCACTATAAACAATAAAAACCAACTCAACTCAACACACACACACACAAATAAGCAAAATAGTTTTTAAAAACAAAAACTGGACAAACTCACGATACATGTCGGCAAATGTTGGTCTGCAGCTGTCACCATAGATAAGTTGTCAGGCAGTTGTCAGTTTGTTAGGTTAGGATGTCAGCGCTGATATATGCGGAAGAATTTGCAACTACCACTAACGACGTTACAGTTTTCATTAAATTAGAAATTTTAGTACTGACGAGACTTTCTATGTGGCAGCACCCTCGCGCCTTCAGAGATGCTTCAGAGATCCCCTACCCTGGAGTATCCTTGTAAAAAATGTTGCAGAGTGGAATTCAGATAGTACAAGTATGATAAATCCTAGAGTCGTACGTCAAACTTCTATTTAACAACATTTTTATCTAAGTTTTCAATACATTATGATTAGGTATTATTACTATATTTGATTGAAAAATTGAGGTTATAACAGTAGTTTACCTGACTAGTACGGAATGCATACTTTACGCACGTGTGTTTGTATGATTGATTCTCCGGTAAGGTAGGCGAAAATTTATGTTCCGTATATTCTGTGAGTGAAAAGTCCCCTCTCCGGAGAGTGTCCAATTTAGGCTCGATTAGTGGGTGTTTATTGAAGGAAAAATATTTGGTTCTCTCTTGGACATATTGCATCTTACCCATAAGTGCTCACTGTCAAATATTTGCTGCTGTAAACAACTCTATCTCACGTATGAACTTACAAAATTACCAGAAGAGGCGCCTCTAGTCTATCATTAACAAAATATTTGTCTTCAAAATACATCTACAGATACTTTGAATAGCTTCCGTGCGCAAATAATCACACACAGCTCGAAGGAAAACTATGAGTTTGAACTCCTGCAAGAGAAAACAATGTTCGAATTGAATTTCGAAACTCGAAAATTATCTTAAACCACAGTTACTTTCCCGTCAATTCGTTGTCCAAGTTCGAAATACAAATCTTTGGATGTTGTAGTGTTGGATGTACTTCTTTAGAGAAGATCTGTTATAAACTTACTAACAAAGATTTACTGATGCTTGTGTTAGAATGTGACATCAATGCGTTTTGATTGTACAATAGAATAGCATATCGGAATCCTGAATTGCAAATCTGTGTGGTCTCGTCTTGAGTTGAATTAAATACATTTCTATACTGAATTCCTAGTTATGAAACATTTCAAAGTAAAACATAAAATTAAGTCTTTCTTCAATCGCTTGATCAATATGTTTCATATAAATAATTTAGAATTCTACAATTCCAGTATAAAAGAGAGTATAAAATATTTTATGTCATACTAGTTCATTATTGTGTTTTTATTGCTTAGTTACCAACTATCTAATGTCGTACTTGATGCCCGTGCGGGCATAAAGTTCACTTTATGGCGACTTACAAACCCTCGGGCCAGAGGCCCTCGGCTTCTTAAGACGTCGCCCTCAGGACATAAACATCTATTTATACCCTTGGTACATAAATAACTATTATTGCTTCGATATTTTACAGCTAGATTTATATCGAGAACTGATGTTGTGGGTTCTACATTTGATTTCTGGGTATATGTAATTTGGTTCCCATATTGAGAATGGTCTGAAAAAAGGTGTTTGATTTGGATCCCAGCATTTAGGTACCCGAGGAATTGGTCACTGAGGTACAAGGGCTAGGTAATCTAGCGGTAATCCAAAGGAAGTTTTTGGCAATCCAAGGTAGTTTGGGTATTCCAAAGGAAGTTTTGGGTACCTAATCCAAAGGAAGTTTTTGGTTATCCAAGGTAGTTTGGTTATTCCAAAGGAAGTTTTTGGCAATTCGAAGTAGTTTGGGTATTCCAAAGAAAGTTTTTGACAATCCAAGGTAGTTTGGGTATTCCAAAGGATGTTTTGGCTAATCCCTACGGCGTCGTCGTGCAAACTTCACAATACTTAATATACTAATAATTTCAGTTGCGTTCCACGTGAGAAAATTAAACTTTCTTGCTTCTAATAACTGGATATTATCCTATTTGTAAAATATTATTGTGAAAACACAAATCGTTCTGTCAATGTATATAAGAATTCAACTGTCCATCAACCACTCACCTGAAAACTACAATCTACAAAGCAACTCGTATGAAAATAATTACAGAATAGAAATCTCTTATTTGATCAATAATGAAAGCGAGACAAACTGTATGAGTAGGAATGACGAATTACGATTTGTTTTAGGATATTTGCTTTGACAGTCGACTTCAAAACGCACAAAATAAATATTTATACGGAACTTCCACAGAGCAAACGCCACTGTTACAATGTTTGATTGGGTAATATTGAGGATTTCATGTTAGTTATCTCTATTATATAAACTCTAGCTCTCATTTCTTATTTCTTGAACTATTTATTCTCATTTGATGGATAAACTCGTATTTCGTTACCTTAATTGGGATGTTATTTGAAATACTTGTTGGATTGCTTCCAACGTTATTTCTTCAAATTTTACTTTTACGATACTTTACCAATCATATCCCACTTTCAGAACTCACAGCTAAAACTTTCAAACCAAAAACTTACGTTCTCTATCCACCTTTTCCTAATTTTTTCCTGTTATTGACATTATTGACTTTCCTATAACATTTCTAGATGATTCCAAATGTTATTATTCTTCTTTTTCTACATATATCTTCTAATATTCGCCAGTACAGGTTCGACGTAACATTTTTCCCTTCTTTTTATTTATTCGTCACGAATAACCTGACTGCT
>CAJUYH010005318.1:9580-19871 GCA_910591685.1 Galerucella tenella
CAGATACTAATATTACACCATAGCAAAGTATTATATAGATTATCCCACTGAAAATATATTCATTTCGTATATAATTAATGCATAATAGCCTTGGGCGGGCTTGTTCCCTTCACTTTACACAACGCATTCGAATCCATTTCTACAGGGTGGTTATACCAAAATATGGGGATTTACCATATACTGAGTGTTGAAAAACTTAAGAGGAAATTCAGCAACCATTATCAATTGTATTTTCTATTCAACATATCAATACTGTATTACCTATATTCACATTCATTAAAAATATAATTTGGAGTAATTGATTTTTATTAAAACACCTTGTTCATACCCTAACAATTACAATAATAGTGGAATTTTATATCTTATCACGTAACGTTATTTTTTACGCTCTGATAAAAGAATTTTCCGTATACTGAACAGTAAGGCTTTCCAAACAATACGTCGTTTTTAACATTTTGTATATTCATTAGCTTTTACATGAAGATTTAAATTTTTAAATCAAAAGAAAGACAGATACTAATATTACACATGTCAATTCTCTGGCCTCCGTGAATAAGCAGATAAGTCCATAAAATGGCTAAAATGAGATATCTTTATGTTTATTTATTTGATATTGATCCCCAGCAAGTGAATGAGCAAATAAGTCAAAAGGTGTATTTTTGTGGCATAGACAACTATGTGAATATTCAAACATCTCAATAAATTTTGACTCATATAGTATAACTTAACTTGTCTTATTTAAGGCAGAATTTTTATTTTGTTAATAAGCCGATAAGTCAACTTATCGGGTTATTCACGTCTGAACACGTAAGATCTGAATCGCACAAATACACTTATCTCATTATAAACGCCTTCCGATTTTTGCAAGACTTGTACATGGGTGTACATGTCTGTTTATTCACGCTTTTCAATTCAGTTTGTATTTTGAAGTTGTGTCAGCCACATGCAGTCTGATGAGTTTTGATAATACCGGTCGGTATTCTGTGTTTTAAAGTGCATATTTAATAATTTTTGTGATAAAACAAAGAGTTTTGTAACAATGCATACAAGAACATCACATATTTTGTCTCTGTGCAAGAAACAACAAAGCGGTACAGGTAAGTTCCTGAAAAATTGCCCGTTGGCTGGCGTCGCCTATGTTACTGTCATGTTGTTTCTTTACAGATCAACCAGATGTCGGAGAAGATAGCAGAAATCGTCAGTTCGTATTCCAGAATGAAATATCTTCGGAAATATCAACATGGGTTTCAGAATAGGTTTCAGCACAAAACTCACTCAAGCCCTGCAATGAAACTGTTGTAGAACATAATTCGGTAGCCCAGAAGGAGTTAAGTTCTAGAGACAACCAGGTGCCAACCTCTAACATAGACGTGAACAATTCAAATTTGTTTGACGATTTTGAAATACCAGTTATACAAAATCTTTCGAATATGGAACACTATGCTCCCAACATTGACGGCAATATAAAAAATAATGTACTTGAAAATACTGATTTTTCTGCTGTCTGTGTTGACAGTACTACTTTGACAGATGGTTTTCTTCACATTGGAAAAGAGCAGGTTGAAGCTGCTGTGTATTCTGTAAAATCCTTAGTTGAACAAACTAATATTTCCACTGAAGACTCTCACTTGGAGAACAGATACTCGAAAAAGAGCACGAAGAACAGGATTTTTCTGACGACGATAGTTTAGTAGATCCAAATTTCGTTGCTGGAAATACGGATGCTTCTTCATCAGAAGAAGAAATTTTGCAACCGGTGGCCAAAAAGAGAAAGAACAAGAGTGCCACAATGAATAATGAAGGTATAGGAACAGAAATTTGCCCAACTGTAAAAAAGACAGGTCGATCAAGGAAACAAAGGGAAATGGCAAAACTTTTGAGAAATACTGGTAAAGAGTATGTAGATGATAGGGGAAACAATGTTAAAGCTGGAATTATGAAACCACTTACCGATTGCAGAATAAAATGCAAGAATAGATTTTCAGATGAAGTTAGACATACCCTCTTCAAAAAATATTGGAAGCTCGGTCAGCATGACAAAAAAACTAACTTCTTGTCTTCCCTGATTTGCATTTTCGAAAAAAAGACTACTCGAGTAAGAACTTATTCTGATAGGGTTCGAAACTATTCATGCAAGTACGAACTTTCAGTAAACGGAGTAAGAGAGCCAATTTGCAAAAATGCTTTATTGATGTTTTCGGGAAACAAACGCATATGTAAATCAGATAATACTAAATAGGCAATTCTCTATATCCACCATAATTGAAAATGATCAAAGAGCACGAGATGCGCCAAAGAATAAATGGCCTGAGGAAGTTTTGGCTGATGTGGTGAAACACATTCAAAGCTTTCCTGCATATGAAAGTCATTACTGCCGACAGACGACATAAAAAAAGTATCTTCAGTCAGATTTAACTATTTCTAAAATGTATTCTCTTTATAAAGAGAGTAGAGAAAATTATGTTTCACAAACAATATATGCAAGAAATTCTCATAAACTTGGATTAGCATTCAAAAACCACAAAAGGACACCTGTTACAAATGTGACACATTAAAAATGAAAATTATGTATGCGAATGAAGATGAAAAGGTCAACTTGATTTTGGAACAAAATAATCACCACATTTTGGCTAAAGAAGCTTATGAGTCAAAAGCAAATGACAAAAAAATTGCGATAGAAGATATATCAGTAGCTGTATTTGCTTTTGAACTACAGCAATGCTTACCCACTCCTTACCTTAAAACATCAATTTCATTTTACAAAAGGCAATTATGGACCTATAATCTCACCGTCCATAACTCAGCCACAAATGAAGCAAGCTGCTATCTATAGGATGAATCTGTTTCGGGAAGAGGTGCGAATCAGGTAGCGTATTGTCTATATCGTCATATTGTGGATCTTCCTACTGATGTAAGAAAAGTGTGCTTTTACTCGGATACATGCGGGGGTCAGAATGAAAACACCCACATAGCTGCTATGTTCATGGAAGTATTACGTGAAAAAAGTTCAATACAATCTATTGATCACAAATTTCTGGTTCCTGGCCATACGCATATGGAATGCGATTTGGATCACTCAGTCATCGAAAAAGCAAAAAAAAAGGACCACAATGAAAATGAATCACCCTTATGACTGGGTACAGCTAATAAGGGGATGTAAAAGCACTAAACCATTTAAAGTAAAATTAATGGAATGAGATGATTTCTTAAATGTTGCCGATTTATTAAAAATTTGTTTTGTAAATAAAAAGATTTCTGAAAGTGGTAGAAAGTTTCTCTGGAAAGACTTGCTTGAAATGGGCACGTTATTGTTCGGAGAACATTGGTATACCTTATTATAAATCATCTCTAAAAAGTGAGGAGAAATTTAAATCAGTAAATTTTAGACGTCGTGGTAAACAACAACCATCAGGTGCATTAACTGTTTCAAAAATACACAATGGACCTATAACAATTAACAAAGAAAAAAAGGATATCATGGCAGTTTTACATCTCATAGATAAACAATTTCATCCATTCTATGAGAACTTAAAGGTAGCTGATGTTCCAGATACCGATCCAGATTTGATTGAGGTTGTGAATTAATAAATAGTGTGTTTTTGAAGAATATTGTGATTATTTCCACACCTTTTGTGATAATTCAGAAGTGGGATTGACAATACATTTTTCTTTGTTTTTTTTTGTTTAAAAGTTACTTTCAACAAAAAAAAATGAGTGAAATTGGAGAAAGTGACGAAGAAGTGCTCCGAAATCGAGTATATGATTGAAAGATATATACAAAAACAAATTATATCTGCTTTGAAAAGAAAATTCGACACAAATCCGAGACCACCAACTGCAGATTTCGGAGGTTTAAACCTGGAACATGACGTCGCCGTTATTGATGTAAACGCTGGAAAATTACATAATTCCACCTTTCGATCCCGATGATCGCCATCATACAGTGATTTCGTGGCTGAATAAAATAGACCAACTGTCTCAGATTCATGGATGGACTGATGACGAAAAATCGGGATACATGCAAATGAAATTAAAGGGCGCTCTATCCAGTGCGTTTCCCAGGTGTGTGGATTATGCCACACTGTTGAATTGATGAATTGGTGCAACGAAAGAAGAAGCCCGACGAAAGCATGACGCATTATTATCATGCCAAATTGAACTTCATCCAACAATGCAGGCTCGACAACGAAGCCACGATTTCCTGCATACTTCGAAGGCTCCCTCAGGAATTGCAGCCCAACGCCCGTGCCTTTCAATGTTCCACACCGGATGAACTATATGCTGGATTTATTGATCCCATTACCAAAGCCACTCAAAAAGCACAGTGCAGTCCCAGCTGGGAAAGCGAACGAAGATTGAGTGCTACGTCTGTGGAAAGTTAGGGCACTTTGCTAAGGACTGTTGGAGCCGTAGTAAACCATGCACTTCAAGACAGGGAGCATCATCAGAACCATCACGATGTGCAATATGTCATCTTACGAATGATACCACCAAGGACTGTTTCAAAGTGGATCAAATCAAAAAAAGACCAACAGCGATGCGGTGTGTGCAAAAAAACGGGACACCGTACAGAAGATTGTTGGCATGAAAACAAAAACATCGAAGAAGTCAATACACTAGGGCAAGTACAAAATAATTTATATAAAATATGCATCAAGATGAATGATATTCCGTTTAAAGGGGATTTAGATACAGTAAATGTTGCGAATATGGAAGTTCTAAATACAACGAAACTAAAATTGATGCCCTCTAATACGCTTATTAAAGGTTCTGGTGGGTCTTTAGTTATGCCGAAAGGCACGATAAAAGCTGAAGTTGTAATTAATGATGACATACGAATTTTTTCAGGCTTAATAATAGTGAATACACCTATGAAAGACATTGATATTATTATAGGACCTATACCCTATATTGTCTATATTGAGTCAACCAAGGTTAATGCTGGAAATAAAGCCAAGTCAGGTGACTATATCAATATACGAAAATAAAAATAATTATGAAATCGAAGAACTGAATAGTATTGAGTAATCTGTGATAAAATATGGTGATCTAACTACCGAAATTGTTGATAAATTATCCGAACTACTAAACCTAAAACAATCGTGCTTTGCTCAATCTCCTGCCGAAGTAGGTACAATAAATAACATTGAATTTTCTATAACTTCAAATTCAAAGCAAACAATATACTATAAACCGTATAGATTACCAGAAAAAGAAAAAACAATAATGCCAAACCAAGTAAATGAATTATCAACTGCAGGTATTATACGAGGCTTGTTCAATTGAAACCCATCTTTGGTCCAGGAAAAATTTATTGTACAGTTACAAATAACTACCACTACAATTGATGCACATATCCCACTGTTTCACCAACCGATGTATACCCTGCTTATGGAATTCTTGTGGCTGCTGCTGGAAGAATTCCCTTCACAGCGTTTTGTACTTCTGCGTCCGACTGAAAACGGTTACCTTTTAACGCCTTTTTTAGTGGCCCAAAGATGTGAAAATCGCAAGGCGATAAATCGGGACTATAGGGTGGATGCTCTAATATCCTCCATTTATTTCGTTGCAGATTTTCTTTCACTACGTTGGCAACATGAGGCCGAGCATTATCACATTTGGACGGATTGTTAACAACAAACGCCATTCCAAAGTCACAATACTTAAAATCGCTGTCAAATATAAACGAAATAAACAGATCAGTGTGACGTTTGCATACACTACTAATGTTGGAAAACGTCAGTTGAATGATTACAATTGTTTCCAAGGCTAACCTGACCAAAGATGGGTTTCAATTGAACAAGCTATGTACAAAATTCCAGTTCATCATATGCTAGCCCCGCGATTTTAGTAAAAAACCCAAATGGAGATTTCCGGCTTTGTATTGACTATAGAAAACTAAATGCAATTACTGTTAAAGACCGCTATCCATTGCCAAATATTGAAGATTTTTTAAACAAATTAGGCGGAGATAAGTATTTTTGTAGTCTAGATATGAAGCAGGGTTGTTATCAAATTCCATTGAGAAAAAATTCTATTGATAAAACCGCATTTATAACTCGGAATGGACAATACGAATTCCTTCGTCTACCATTTGGTTTATGTAATGCACCCGCAGCTTCTCAAAGGTGGGTAAATAATATCATGGGTTCACTCCGTCATTCAGAAGTTTTAGTCTATTTTGATGACATTTTAATACCGTCAAAATCAATATCTCAAGGCATGGAAAAATTTAACACTATCTTAAAGAAATGCGACGGAAATAATTTAAAATTAAACTTGGAGAAATGCTATTTTTTGAAAACTAAAATTGATTTTCTAGGGTATGAAATTAGTGAAAGCCAACTAAAACCTGGCAACTCAAGCTTGGATGGGACGCTCCTATTGAAGATACCAATGTATTGAAACAGTGGCAATTATTTTTTCCAAAACTCTCTGGAATTTCGCAATTTTCGATTCCTTGGCTGCTAGTCGAAGACAAACAAATGAGCAGCATTTCTCTTCAGGGTCTAGTCTAGTCAATCAGCGTATGGTTGCTGCGTCTATATAGTTGCCCTTTATTCTGACGGTTCCCTCTCGTCCCGCTTGATTACCTCTAAATCCAAAGTAAATAATCTAAGAAATAAACTAGCTATTCCCAAACTTGAACTCAGTGCCATGGTTCTTCTTTTGAAACGTAAGCTTAAATTAGTGAAATTTTTTCCGTCCACTTATCAATTTTTTTCGGTTAATCTTTGGTCTGACTCCCTCGTCGTGTTAAGCTGGGTGAGGCGTACGGCGAGTGAGTTTTCCCCTTTCGTGTGCCGGCGTGTTCAAGTTATTCGACAGAATAGCATAGGGTTCACCTGGCGACACATTCGATCTCAGGACAATCATGTAGATACTCTTTTTCGAGGAAAGTTTACAACTGATGTCTGACAATTTTGGAGTCATGGTCCAAACTTCCTATGCGACACTAATAAAAGGAATGTTTCCCAAAATTCATAAAAATTTCTAAATTACAAAGATCCCTCGCTTATATTTTTAGGTTTGTAAATAACACAAAAAAGGGCAATTATTGCAAAATAGCTGAACCCTTATCTGGGAAAAAAATATCAAAATCTCACGATTTCATTATAAAGCAAATTTAACTGGAAATTTTTTTTAAAGAAATCGAACTTTCGCCCAAAACAAATCCGTCACAGATAAATCTCTTTTACCATTAAACATATTTTTTGATTGTAATCAGACTTTACGAGAAGGAGGAAGATTGCAACATGCGGACCTCAATTATTATGATAAAAAATGTCCCATTCTTCCCTTTTCTGACGACATTTTAGTAACTCTCCTTATAGAAAATGAGCATTCTAGGCTTGGACACTCAACTTGTTAGGAAGATATTGGCCTTCAGGTGGAATTCGCTTGATTAAAAGTATTCTTTCAAAATGCATCACGTGCTACCGATTTAATGCTCAATTTGCCTCCCAACTTACGTCACCTCTTCTGGTAGACCGATTGTCCCCGGCCAGACCATTTTCAAAGGACGGTGTTGATTTTACTGGACCTATTTCCGTATTGTCCTCACGACTTCGTAAAGCCCCTGTGCTGAAGGCATATATATTACCATTTTTGTTTGTATGGTAACGATAGCCATTCACATAAAACTTGTCACTAGCTTGACTACCGCAGCATTTATAGCCTGTCTAAGAAGGTTTATTGGTAGACGGGGAAACCCCCAAATCATTTACAGCGATAACGGAACAAATTTTGTTGGCGCTCGAAATCAACCAAAGGACCTTTCCTTTTTTTATTTCAGAATTTCGTGGATTAGATTGCTTCTTTTCTCTCTTTGACTGAAATTACGTGGAAACTCCTCCCACCACGGGAGTTCACGCAGTTCTAGTGCTATCCCAAGATAGACCCCTATTGAACTGGCCTTTGGCCAGAATAATCGAGCTTCTGCCAGGTCGTGATGGAAGAGTCCGTGCGGCCAAAATAAAAACCAGTGACGGAGTGTATACTCGTCCCATTGTGAAGTTAGCAGTGCTCCCCCAAAGAGATTAGCTTCGTATCTAATTCTCCGCTTATTTTTCCTTTTCCTTTTATTCTTCTTACTCCCCCTTCTCCAGTATGTTAAAATCAGTTATTTTAACATCATGGGACGCCGTTCGCTCCTTTCAATTTCCTTTTGATGCTCCCCTGTATATTCAAACCATTCAGCGCCAGAGTTTCAAACCCCTCAAATTTCGGTAATCTTTGCTTACCCGGAGAAACTCGAAGAGCAACGTGCCCACCCTAGCCCTGAGTTCCCTAAAAATCTCTCTGTTCCTTGAGCCTTTGATCTGGAAGCATCTTATGTGTAATTGTGATAAAACGCCATCTTTCCATACCTCATGAATTTAAAATAATCTATTGTTATAGTAATCAAGGCCAGTGTTGGTGTTTATAGTGCGTATCCAGGTAACAAAGTTATTTCTACTATTTTAATCCTCTATCGATACAAATCACTGTTGCCTGAAGCGCGGCTAAGTATCTGCCGTTAATGGAAGTTCTACACGGCGTTGCCTAGTTCATGAAAATTTATAATTTATAGCTATAGTAAAATTCGCTTTGACTCTTATATTGTCTTACTATTTGAATAATTCACACAGTTTTAGTTTGTCTCTATATCTATGAATAATTGTTATCGCGCTTAATGTTTCAAGCCGGCAGGTGCGCGTTTCGACGCCAACTCTGCACTATTTATGAATATCTGTAAGTTTCATTAAGCTTTACTTGTTTTACTTTTTGTAAAGGAGGAACTTCTAGCTGCATTCTTTTGTACCGCTATCAAGTGCATAACAGCCCCTTCAGGTTTATTTATCATCCCAATCTCAACTTGATTTGATCGAGAAATATATTTAATTGTTAGCATCCTTGGATTTTCATTTAAACCCGCTTTCCCTGTTTACAGGGTGGTTCTTCGAATATTTTATTATTGAGTAAAACGCGATTAAACATGTGTAGGATCCTTTGTTGAACCTAGCCAATTCTCCATTTCCAAGATTAATAATATTAAACTCCCTTCAGATACTCTATCCATCCTAGTTTTTTAACCTCATCCATTAGAATATTATCATTCAATGAAATATTATGGAGAGCGCAACTGGCAATTATATATTATAGTCGAGCGGATAAAGCAAAAAAGTTCGGAATTTTTTCTCTAAAGACGGATCGGAATGCGGTTTTTTGCATTCGCTTCGGAAAATTATTTGTGAAAAATGTACCTACTTTGTTCCCATTACAAATCGGGAATTGCTGCGCTGCAGTCAAAAATGCATGCCAAAAATGCATCTTTTGGGAGGCCTTTCTGAGAATGTAAAAACTCTGTAAATAAGAGTCAGGACTGGCTCAAATCGGGTACCCGGGGGTTTTCGAGGTCGCTGATCACGATTATTATGTTGAAATTGACCCTAGGACACCTGGGGCTCAGGAACGCCGATGAACCTCGTCTCCGTGGGACTCTCCAAGAAATCACGAGGGGAACGAAAAAAACTCCGCGCCCGGGGGTTTTTCGGGTAGCTGAATTCAAGTATGGCATCAGCGAACACCTCCCGGACACCTGGTGCCCCCGAACCTCGACCTGGACATCATCCCCGAGAACTTTCTCGACAATATCGACAAAAACAGCCCGGAAATTATTGGAGGCGTGTTTTTTGAGGTGCGAAATCACGATTCTCCGTGGGGCTCTCTCGAATTTCTAGCGGGGAAGGAAGGAAACTCGACGCCCGGGGGTTTTTCGGGTGGCTGAATTCAAATATGGCATCGACGAACCCCCCCGGACACCTGGTGCACCCGAACCTCGACCTGGGCGTCATCCCCGAGAACTTTCTTGACAATATCGAAAGAACAGCCCGGAAATTATTTTTTAGGCGGTGAGAGGCTCCTCTTCGACGTGAAATTTGGATTGAGGGGCCCAAAAACTCCCCTCCAATGATTTTCGGGTTGTTTCTGGCGATATTGTCAGAAAAATTCTCGGAGAAGACGTTCGAGGCCAGGGTACAGCGCACCAGGTGTTCAGGGTGTCGTTTCCCGCACAACATTCTGATTAAGCGGCCCAAAAAACCCCTTATAACGATTTTCGGTTCACCTTTTCCGATTTTGTTTGGAAAACCCTCGGAGACGATGTTCAAGCGCAGGTTCCGGTGCACCAGGTGGTGGGAATGTCGTTTTCGACGTGAAATCGTGATTTCGCGCCTCAAAAAACACGCCTCCAATAATGTCCGGGCTGTTTTTGTTGATATTGTCAAGAAAGTTCTCGGGGATGACGTCC
>CAJUYH010005318.1:33379-44564 GCA_910591685.1 Galerucella tenella
CCACGTGGTGTTTTGATTAAAATGTTGCACTGATGTAAATATGATTGAAAAAAAAATCACAACACGTGGTGTTTTGATAGGATGTTGAATTTATCAAAAGAACACAAAAATGCATTGACCTATTGATTAAAATGTTGCAGATCTAATAAATAGAAACTTATCTAAGAAAAAGAGATGCATATTGATTTCAATGGGATTGACGTAGTGGAAAATGTACATAAAAGCACACTACTCTCTCTTCCAAATCATTTGTCTGTAGTTAAAATCACAGCAACATAAAATGTCAACTAGTGCCAGTTCTTCTTCAACTTCTACTCCTTCACAAAAAGTGCTTGACGATATTTCCAGTGAAGCCATCAGTAAAATGGAATTGGTGAGTAGATTAGTTAAATCAAAAAATGATTTACGCAGAAATATTTCAATATTGAAGAAAACCATTTTTTTGTTGAAAAAAGGACTAAAGCGTGAGTTAGACAGTAAAAAATGTTTCCAAAGTTGAATCAAATTTGGCTATACTTCAAACGTATCTTGAAAAATTGAAAATCAAATTAAATGGAAAAACCAAAAGACAATTGGTCTGGCAAGATGTAGAGTCCTGTTTTAATGGACGTATCAAATCTGGAATTATAACTAATGTTAATATTAAAGATCCAGTGTCGTTTCTTAAAAAGGCATTCAGAAGTTTCTCCATTCAAATAAATAAGCAATTGAAAACATCTATGTTGAAAGTAAATGTAATTTTTTCTTGTATATTTATTAAACCTCAAAATGCTGAAACTTCTATCAAACATTTTAATACAAAGAACCAAATTATTGACCATAATACAAATTTGAAAGACTGGTACAAATCCTATGTTAGCGATAGAATGTTTGTAAATCTTGAAGAGTTTGAACAAAAGGATAGCGGGTGGGCTCTATTGGAGATATTACATTTGAAAATTAATATAAACGAATACAGACCGATAACTGTTGGTGTTTCAACTTATGTTGAAGTACCAACATTTTATTAAAAAAACAAAAAGTATTATCAATATAAAAAACAATGATCCCTATTGCTTTTTGTGGTCGATTGTATGTGCTTTATATCCAGCTGATGGAAATAAAAATGTTTCTAGAGTTTCATCCTACCCTCATTTTAGTATGTTTAGTATTGAAATATGATAATATTAAATTTCCCATAACAATTAAAGATATTCCATTATTTGAAAAATTGAATAAAATTTCCATAAATATTTTCACATTAGTCAATAAAGAAGTGTTACCTTTGTTACTAAGCAAAGAAGATTATAGTCCACGAATTAATTTATTAATGTTATCATGTGATGTTGTTGATGATAATAATAGTAGTACTATTTTCCATCATTTTGTTTATATAAAAAATTTGTCACGTTTAATAGGTAAGCAAGTGAGTAAAACACATTCTAAAACTTGGTTTTGCGACAGATGTTTAAATCATTTTCATAGAGAATCGAGTTTATTGAATCACTTGGAGGATTGTAAAAATATGAATAATACGAAGGTAGTTTTTCCTAATAAAAACAATTCTATTATGAAATTTAAAAATTTTAAACATAAACAAGTAGTTCCATTCGTTATATATGCTGACCTTGAAAGTATTTTAAAAAACTTTGACGACACACCAACAACAACACATACCAACACTGAAAAATATCAAAAACATGAAGCATTTAGTATCGCCTATTATTTGAAATCTTCATATGATGAAACTTTGTCAGAATTCAAAATATATACTGGTAGAGATTGTCAGGATTGGTTTGCATATCAATTAAAAGATTTGGGTAAAAGAATACATCACATCATTCACAATCCCAAGTCTATGTTACCTTTGACTATTGAAGAAAAAAATAATTTTTCATCCTGTAACATTTGTCATATTTGCGAGAATGAAATATCCGATTTGGAACTGAAAGTAATGGATCACGATCATTTTACAGGTAAATATCGTGGTCCGGCACATAATTCATGGAATCTTAATTACAAAAAGACTCATGTTATTCCTGTCCTGTTTCACAACCTCTCTGGCTACGATTCACACTTTCTAATTCGTTCTTTGAGTAAAAAAAATAAAGGCAACATGAATTTGTTGCCCATGAATAAAGAAAGGTATATTTCATTCACAAAATATATCAATGGAACTGACATTAGTTTTAGATTTCTGGATTCATTCAGGTTTATGGACAGTAGTCTTGGTAATTTAGCTTCATATTTGAACAATGACCAAAAAGTGATTACAAAATTATATTTTCCCAATGCCCAAGAGTTTGATTTAGTTTGTAGAAAAGGTGTTTTCCCGTAGGAATACATAAACTGTTGGGAAAAGTTGAAAGACACCTCGTTACCTAACAAAAACGAATTTTATAGTAAAATTAACAATGAAGGAATTTCAGATGTCGATTACACGCATGCTTGTAATGTGTGGAAATCATTCAATATTCATAATTTGCAAGAGTATGCCGAACTTTATTTAAAGACAGTTGTTTTATTACTAGCGGATATTTTTGAAAATTTCAGGTCAATGTGTTTAAAAACCTATAAATTGGATGCTCTTCATTATTACACAGCACTTGGTTTAGCTTTTGATGCCATGTTGAAGATGACACAAATAGAATTGGAATTGATAACAGACAATGAAATTGCCATGTTTATTCAGAAAGGTATTCGAGGTGGAATTTCACAGTGCTCCAACAGATATGGGGAAGCTAATAACAAATATATGCCTAATTATAATCCTAATGAATCTAGCTCTTTTTTAATGTGTTTGGATATAAATAACCTTTATGGTACTGCAATGACGACATATTTACCGTACGGAGGTTTTGAATGGATTCCTTGTAACTCTCTTTACAATGAAAACATTTTGAACATACCTGACGATAGTGAATATGGGGTTATTCTTGAGGTGGATTTGCATTATCCTGAGTCATTATTCAATTCACACAAAGACCTACCACCATGTCCTGAACATTTAATTCCACCAACTTCGAACACCGAGATGAAAAAATTATTAACAACTTTATATAGTAAACACAAGTACGTTATTCATTACAGAAATTTGAAACAAGCTCTTAAATTGGGAATTAAGATTGAAAAGATTCATCGTTGTTTGAAATTCAAACAAGCTTGTTGCATAAAACCCTATATTGAGTTGAATACCGAGTTGAGAAAAAACAGTAAAAATGAATTCGAAAAAAATTTTTATAAGCTGATGAATAACTCTCCGCATGGTAAGACAATTGAAAACGTTAGAAAATATAGAGATATTAAGATGGTGAATAAGTGGTCAGGTAGGTATGGTGCACGCTATTACATTACCCAACCCAATTTTCACAGCTGCACCATACTTGAAAAAGATGTGGTTATTATTGAAATGAAACGGCTCAAAGTTGAATTCAATAAACCAATTTTCATTGGTATGGCTATACTTGATATTTCCAAGACATTTTTGTATGATTTCCACTATAATTATATAAGAAATAAATTTAGTGACAAGGCAAAGTTACTGTATTGTGATACAGATAGTCTAATCTATCATTCCTTTGTTGATGACATATATCAACATATAAAGGCTGACATTCACAAATATGATACATCAGACTATTTGGAGAACAATCCTTATGAAATACCACGTCAAAATAAAAAAGTGTTGGGTCTTATGAAAGATGAGAATAACGGTCGTATAATGACTCATTTCATTGGTTTAAGATCCAAAATGTACTCGATAAAGGTATTGAATAATGACCAGAATGATTGTCAGGTGATTAAAAAAGCTGCCCTAAAAGAAATAACATTTGATGATTATCACAAATGCTTATGTGATAAAACACAAGTGGAAGTTCAATAGAGTTTTATAACATCTAAACAACACAATGTTTACTCTGTTTTACAAAGAAAAATTGCGCTTAGTCCTTTCGACGACAAACGAATGGTAAATTATATCAGTACAGATACTCTTCCTTGGGGATTCAATGATACTCCAATTTTGATTTAACTATTCTCTCCCCCTCTCTCTCAAGTAAACAAGCTTGAACAAAATGTGAGTAATTTTTTTTTTTTTTTATATTTTCTATAAAATCAAATTTTACAATTTTCAGAATAAGAGAAAAATGTTGAATAGAGTGTTCACGTCGACTAAGCGATTTAAAGGGGAAAATAAGTCAACAACTAAACAAGTACAATTGATTCCTGTCGAAGAAACCCAACCATGCTTCGACTGTGAAAAAATGTTTTGTTTTTGCAAGAAATCCATAGAAAACCACTAGGTACTATTGGATAGGAGAAGGAGGAGAAGAAAAAGAAGAAGAAATATACCTTCGCTGCGATGAATTCATGCCACCAAAATCGTAATGCACATGTGCAAAAATAATTACAAAATTCAATTTCTGAGTGTGTTTTTTTTATTGTAATGTCAGTCATTAAACGTGAAATAACCAATGAAATTAATAGGTCTGCTAGAATTAATTTCAAGAGACGAAAAATTTCGATTAGATCGTTAAATGATCTATTTCAAGCTGACCTCGCTGATATGCAAAAATACTCAAATTTCAACAAAGGATATATATTCTTGTGATTATCAATTGTTTTTCCAAGTATGTATGGGCGTTGCCATTGAAAGATAAAAATGGATCAACATTAACTGAAGCTATGAAGGAAATATTTGAGAAACAACATCCTAAAAATTTACAAACTGATATGGGTACAGAGTTTTTCAATAAACAAATGAAGAGTCTAACTGAAAAATACAATATAAATCATTATAGTGTATTTAGTGAGAAAAAAGCTGCAATTGCAGAAAGAGTTATTCGTACATTAAAAAAAAATTGTGGATAGAGTTTGGTGTAAATGGAAACTATAAATGGATTTCTATTTTATCAAAGATTGTAAATAAATATAATAATACAAAACATAGAACAACGGGTATGAAACCTATTGAAGTTTGTAAGAAACAAGAGAAACTTCTTCTTCTTCGGATGATACTTTCGATACTCCTTGTATATTTGTAAAACTTAACACATACTTTCAATATTCCCCTGCATAATTGTAAAACTTATCGTTTATCTCTTGATCTCTTCTTCTTTCAACGTCTTCTTGTACACCCTCTGGTCATTGTCGATACTTCTTCGGGCAAGAACGTCTTCTTCTACACCCCTCTGGTCATTGTCGATACTTCTTCGGACTTGTTCTTCGGCTATAGCTGAGACCCTGATGGACAGGTTACCAACTGTCCCAGAATCCGTACAGCTATACTACTATTGTGGTTACTAAGATGGGATGGGATGAAGAACCACCACATAACATTTTAGATATTTGGGAAAAAATTCGAATGGAATGGAATGTATTGGAAACATTTCAAATTCCTCGGCACATCGGAGCCTCGGCGCGACAACCGGTGATGATTTCATCTTTTTGTGACGCTAGTTTAGACGGATACGGGCGGTAGTTTATTTAAGAACACTTTAATCAAATGGCGATATTAATGTTCAGTTAATATGTGGCAAATCAAAGGTTTCTTCGGCGAAATCTTTGACCATTCCTAGGTTGGAATTATTAGCCGCTTTATTACTCTCAAAATTGGTCAAGCATGTTTTGGAAACCTACCAAGATCGGATTTTTATTTTAAGAACGCTAGCATTTTCAGATTCATCTACGGTTATTAACTGGTTGCGGTCGCCCTATTTGAAAGATATTTTTGTGGGAAATAGAATTGAGCAAATTAAAGAAAATATACCAAAGGTTTCATGGTATCATACTGAAGGTATTCAAAATCCCGCCGATTGTTTATCTAGAAGTCTCACTCCGGTACAATTAATTCAACATCCCATGTGGTGGCAGGGACCCCCTTGGATACGACTTCCGGAGGGTCAATGGCCGGTCTTTCAACAAAATATGACAGAAAATTACTCAGCGATGGACGCTCCACAAATTTTACTCACCGAAATTGATTTAATTGATGGTCATCCATTTTTCCATCTAATTAATAAAATCTTGTGTTGGAATAAAATTTTGCGAATTACGGTATATGTTTTAAGATTTTTGAAATTGATTTCACGACTGAACTTTATATCGGCGAGTGACTCGCGAAAAGCGGAATTAATTTTAATTAAATTGGTGCAAATTAGGCACTTTTATTCGGATATTGAAAGGTTAAAAACAAATAGAGAATGTTTCCCTTATCTTCGAAAGTTACGACCTTTTTTGAAGGATGGAATGCTGAGGGTCGGGGGTAGGATCAGCAATTCAACTTTATATTTTTCAAAAAAACATCCTTTAATATTACCGGCGAGAGAAACGTTAACCGAAAGATTGGTAGATTTTTACCATAAAATTAATTTGCATACTCATTTGTTGGAAGCTCTTTTACGACAAAAATTTTGGATACTTGGGGGACGAAATTTAATTCGGCAAAGAGTGCGCAAATGTAATAATTGTTTTCGTTCAAGCCCTACTAACTTAACACCTATCATGGCGGATTTGCCCTCGGTAAGGGTTCAAGAAGTGCATGCATTTTTTCATACTAGCGTTGATTATTTCGGCCCCATAAATATCACAATGGGTAGAAGAAAAAATGCACTAGTGTACAAGGCGTACGTAAGTTTATTTATTTTTATGGCGGTTAAGGCGATTCATTTGGAATTGGTTAGTTCTCTTTCAACGGAACATTTTTTACAGGCCTTCAAACGCTTTATTTCCCGACGCGGTCCGGATCAAGTTCTTTATTCTGATAGGGGGACAAATTTTGTAGGTGCAAAGGGTGTTTTAAGGGAAATTAATGAATTTATTAATTCATCCAATTTTACAAATTCTTTGGAAACTGAATTAGCCATAAATAATATTGAATGGAGGTTTAATACACCTAGTGACCCTCATATGGGCGGTTTATGGGAAAGTCACGTGAAGGCTGTAAAAAATCATATCTACCGAGTGGTGGGAGAGCAATAATTGACGTATGAGGAGTTTTCTACGTTGTTAACTCAAGTGGAAGCACTGCTTAATTCGAGGCCGCTATGTCGCTTGACCGCTGATCCGGATGCTCCGGAAGCTCTGACTCCCGCTCATTTTTTAACTTTAACTCCTTTGCGAGGGTTTCCTTCAGAAAATTTGGAGGGCGTACGTTTAAACAGACTCGATCGTTTTCAATTAATCGATAGTTTGGTTCAGGGATTCTGGAAGCGTTGGAGTTTAGAATACTTGACGTCGTTGCAAGTTAGGTGAATACTTTATAGCTGAGTACACATGACTCGAAAGTCAAGAAAACATATTTGTATTCTGTGTAAATATTAATTTATTAAAATCGCAGAGCGCTTTCGGCTATTAAGCCATCTTCAGTGCTTACTCGTCAGGTAATTTATACAAGAAACTTTGACAACACATTGACGTCAGAAATTAAAAATATAGGATAACATTGAAATTAAAATGATCCCCTGTTTAGGGTTTTATATCTAGATATTAAACATTATTAAAAATTTTGTTAAAATTATTTTAGACTGAACTCCGAACACGTGTTCGTCTAACGGATGTTGAAGTGACACTGACACTGACACTCATCGGTCTTCGCCAACGGAGTATCGATCCGGGAAACAAATGCCCGCCTGACATTCAATGTTAGTGCACCTGCACTCATTGACGTGTCTCGCAGGATGTTTGCTGAACTGTTAACAGATGATGCAAACCTAGGAAAAATACTCCTTCCCGAGTATTTAGATTACTATTCCACAGCTATGCTGTGGTTTAGACAAATCACCTTAAAGGAGAAAAATTCTCAACCTCTTACCATTGAGGAACAGGATCTGATCACTTTGATCCAAAGCATCTCCTTCGCAATTCCCGAACCTCTGAACTTATACTTGAAGAGTATAGGTAACGTAGAGACCACGCTGAAACAGCACCTCTACCCAAGCTTCCCGCCACTTCCTACCACCGTCATGGTGGTTACGGCGGATATTACGGTCTTCTGACCGTCCCTGAGGCTGCTCGTCTAGATGCAGACCTTATCCACAATCTCTACGAAGAGATTCCAAGCTTAGGCGCACTTTCGTACGCTATTAGTCAGGCGATTTCGGACAATCCACCAGGTCCGTACTTAAGCTTAATTCCTTATCAAGATCGTTAGCCAAATCAAAACCTACTAGGTTTCAAGCCTTCAGGTGCTCGCCGCAATGAAGCTAATGTACGTAACGTGACGGTTAAAACTAGCAAAGGAGTCTTTACGCGTCCGGTATTAAAGTCTGCCCGTTGCCTTCACAGTAGTTAGGAATAATAAGTCTTTATAGGAAGTTAGTTATAAGATTATTTTGGTTTTTTTTAATATTAGTAACGGGTATTGCAGAAGGCGAAAGTGCCACCAGTACCATTAGGAATATCTATTTAGTTACATGTAGGTTTAATTTTCGCTAGCCACTATTTATATTATTTATAATTGTTGGCTACGATGGTCCTTCGATTTTATAAAAGTATTCTAATTAAGGATACATTAAATTTTTTTTTACTATTGAAATTATTATGTTTTTGATTTTTCTATTCTTTCCAATTTTACTGAAAAGAAAACGGATTTTTCAGGGTCGGGGGTATGTTTGCGCCTATTGTTTAAATTGAAGAAAACTATTGGCAACACCGCATTTTTTAGTAAAATGAAATCGAATCGAACCTCTAATGGATTTTAAAAGAGTAGTAGTAATAAAATATCAAACCGGAGATATTGTTTAGTTGTTTATCGGGAACCAAAAAAACTTCCATGGTTAAACCGTTAAAATTGTGACAAAATCTGTATAAATCTTTGTTTTGAGCGAAATCAGGAGTTTACAATTCTACTGAACATTGCCCAATCTCTTTATCTTTGTTTTATCCTGACTTTTTCTTCATTAACCTTGGGTAAGAAAAAATGTAAATATATAAGATCGTCTAAGCAAAATCGGTAAGTCTATTTTTTCTTTATTATATTGCTGCTTATTGAGTTACGAAGGAACAGTGGTTGATTTGGTACTACAATTCGTATGGTTCGTATACAAAACGTACAGAAGACAAATGAAGAGGAAGATAAGAAGAAATCTACAGCAAGCACATTGAATATTTAGGATTGGTGAGAATTTTTTTTTGTAAACTTTAAAGGTATATTCTGTTTTGTGTTAGTATTTGATATTTTATTTAAATTTCCTTTCATTCATAATGAATCAATTAATTTTAAATGTTCTCGAGTGATGGAAATGCAGTAGCGTGGGATCAATTTGAGATCAAATTGAATTTAATTTTAGAAGATATACGTAAGAATAGTAAGCGAGTATTAGGAAAGGAGGTTCCTAAAAGTTCAGAAAGTCCTATAGATAATATAATAAATAAGTTGTGTGATTCATTTAATGATTTCTCTAGTTTAATAAATAAGAATTGGTAAAAGTTAGATGAGGATCAGCAGAGTACATGTATTTCATATTTTGACAAAATCAGAGATAAGGTAGGAAAAGCATTTCAAGTATTAGATTGTCGGTATAAAGTTCCGTCTCAATTAAAAACACGTAATAATTTAATTAATAAAGAAGTATTAGAAGCAACGAGCAAACGAGCAAAGATAAAAAGGATAAAATGGCATTAAGTATGAGTGATTTTTTCAATATAGCTGGTAAGATATTACCAAATGAGTTTAATGGCGATACAAGCAAACTACAGTCTTTTGTAGATCTGGTTAGCCTACTACAAGTATACGCAGCAGAGCATGAAAGTAATGATGTGTTATTCGTGGAAACAAGACTGACTGGAAAAGCCAGGGTTTTGATTACCAAGGAGTATCCTCTGAGAGAAATAGTCGATACACTTAAGAAAGGACTCAGAGGAGACAGTGCTAGTTTGGTAAGTGCTAAACTAAGTAAACTAAGGCAAAATAATGAAGATCTCGTCGGATATGCCTCCGAAACAGAGAAACTGACCGAAAGTTTACAAGCCGCGTATTGGGCAGAAGGAATGCCAGTACACTTAGCAACGAAGTATACTACAGAAGCAGCAGTAAAATCAGTGATAGACAACTCAGCTTCAGAACGGATAAAAACCGTTATAGCAGCTGGAAATTTTACGACACCGCAAGAGGTGATGACTAAACTGGTTTCCATCAATGTGGGAAACAATCAGTCAACAGAAAGTGTTCTGCATTATAAGGCAGATAGGAATAGGTTTTTGTCGGGAAATAGGAAATAACTTTCATAGGAAAGGTAACTACGACAATAATAGGAAATCTCAGGAGAATCAAGGAGAAATGAGATTCAAGGGGTATAAAGGTAGTTCAAATGAGTATAGGGGAAGACCTAACAATAGGTTCAATAATAATTATAGGAATGAAAGAATGTGTGAAAGTAAAGAAAAGAGAGAGGAAGATGAACAAAAAAAATTGTGGTTTTGGAAAAGAAAGGTGAAAAACAATAATCGCTATATTTATAACTTTGATTTAACTCTTTCAAACTTTGTGCAAATTAAAACTGACATATCGGATACGATAGATACTTTTATATTAGATACAGGTGCAGATATTTCGTTATTAAAAATTTCAGATAATTTTCCACATCATTTAATAAAAACAACACAAATCTTGAATATCAAAGGAATAACTCAGGGAGAAATTAAAACTTTGGGTACAATAGAAACTTTTCTTTTTATCAAGGGTGTAGCATTTAGACATTGTTTTCATATAGTAGAGGAGGAATTTCCTATACCTACGAATGGAATTCTAGGTAGGGATTTCATGAGAAATTATAATTGTATTTTAGATTATTCAGAATTAAAATTATACATAGATTGCAAATCTAGGAATACAGTGACATTAGAAATTTTTGATAATCCTGAATATGATACTATAGCAGTAATTATGCTATGAGAGTTTTGGACCAAAATCGAGATTTTAACATGGTATTCTCCATAAGAAAATCTAAGGTTCAAAAACTCCGAAATTGGTTCATTTTGGAGTGGGGGTAAATCTCAATCTGCGCATGTGCTACGTTATTGGATAGGTGATGTCATAGGGGTGAGGAATAAAATAGTGAAAAAATTCCCATCAAAGTTAATCAAACGACTTCTCAAAGGCCTTAACGTCTAGTATATAGACCCAACCCAAATATTTAGAATTCCCAGTGTACCACCCAAATAGAATCCCCCATTGACCCATCCTCAAATATTTTCCCCATTAACCCAC
>CAJUYH010005319.1:0-23696 GCA_910591685.1 Galerucella tenella
TGTTTGCCAAAGTTTATATGTAGGACTAGCGACAATAGGAATATGAACGACTTATGATAAAATGAATAATCAATATTCGGACATTCATGAAGACATCCTTCTTTTTACTGGAAGTATTTTTCCACAAATGAATGTCATCAGAATTTAAAGTTCTAGAGTACGTGAATAGGAACGGGAATTAAAAAGAAGAAGAAGAAAGCCAAAGACTGGGTTGACTTAGGCAAACAGTTGACGATATTCCAGGAAGTTACAGCAATATGGTGCAGGAGGTTATTGAGGCCAAAGTTTGATAAAAAGACTGCCAAACTTTATATGATTGCTCGGAGCTCGGCCGTCAAAATAGACTGTCCTCAGCCATGGTACAAGGTTCTAAAATCAAAAGGATAATGAAGAGGCAATATCTACTTGCCTTTCATTATATACAGGACCCAATTTTTGTTATATGGAGCCCAATAATAAAAACCGGTCCAGACAAAGAACTGTAGCATACACAATAGGTCGTAATGGAAGTAATGTTATGCAGCAGTGAGACGCTGGACCACAGGAGACAGAAACTGTATGGTATACCCCAAATGACTCCAGAAAACTTCTACAACCAACCAGCAAAGAACCTGTATGAACTAGTACAGGGAACGGATTGGCTGAATAGGATGCAGTCAAAACACTAGGAGGATCTACAATAAGCCCAGGAGGCTAAGGTGGTGCCGGGCTAAAGCAAGGGATAACCTTCCCTATCAAGGAATGTCACAATTTTCCAGGCCAAAATGACGGTGATTCACCACTGTGTGGAAGAAATTAAAAGGCAGAAGAGAACATATCGTTCAATTGCCATCTTCACAGACAGCCAAGCAGCGCTAAAGGCACTCAAGTCCGTAACGGTCAATTCTAAGCTAGTATGGGAGTGTGTGCGTGCCCTGAACACACTGGATGAGCGTAGCAATGTTACGGTAGCCTGAGTATCGGCACGAGGGTCATAAGGGCAACGAAAAAGCGGATGAAATGGCCAAACAAAGCCCATCAATGCCATTCGTTGGACCGGAACCCTTCTGCGGCGTTGCAAAGACCATAACAAGATGGGAAACAATGAAGTGGGTCGCCCACAAATCTCGTGGAACTCAC
This sequence comes from Galerucella tenella, assembly GCA_910591685.1. Lineage (NCBI taxonomy): Eukaryota > Metazoa > Arthropoda > Insecta > Coleoptera > Chrysomelidae > Galerucella > Galerucella tenella. Next base: position 1,120 of record CAJUYH010005319.1, read on the forward strand.
CAGGACCAAAGATTACTGAACAAAAATATAAGATGTTTTACTCCAGGGCGGTTTGATTCAAGTTGCTGTCCCAAACGGACGCCGCTCTCCTAAATTATGTTTACGACTCGCTTTTGTTGTCAATAACGAGACCGGTAGATACCAGATAAGTTCGAAGAGCTTATTTTATCTTAAGCTATACAGGGGTAATTAGAGAAATATATATGTAAATTAATAGGATTCTTTATCACAAAGGTTTATTTTTAAATGTTAATTATTTCGAAAAATGTTCGGGATATGAATTTGAAAAGGTAAGTAAAAAATGAACTTGAATTTTTAAAATGAATCAATTTACAGTTTTTATCCAGCATCTTAGTAATTTTGTGATACTTATTGATAATCTAGCAGATATTTATCACAAATTCAATTAAATATACTCATTAGCCACCAGAATAATAGGGCCACTAAATCTCAAATTTTGATCTTTAAATACCGCGTATTATTTGGATTGACAAGGTTAAAACAGTGAAAAGAGAGGCAGCTGCAGGATACCTTTATTAAATTTTTTTATAAATTTAAAATACTGAGTTTGGAGTTTGTTTTATGTGTTCAATTTAATCTATTGTTTTTAAAATCTTTCAATATACATTTGAGAGTAAAATATATACGGACTCTGGCATAGAGACTGGCATAATATTTGAAAGGAAATTGATTACATGGATGATGAAAAGGAAATTTTGTAAATTCGTTCGAAAGGAACTGACCAATTCCCCTTTGGTTAGCTATAGAATTGAATTTTGTGTTTTTTTGCGTAATTTACTTGTTTATATAATATACTCATTATAAAAATAAATCTGTAATTTTGTATAAGCAAATATTACAAAATATTTAGTGTTTAAGCTTTGTCATTGAAGATAAAAATATTAATATGACTTATTGCTCATTTCAGCAATTGATTAATAAATTTAAGAAAATCTATACAACATAAATATACAACACGAACAACCAATAAACACCGTTCTAAAATAACAGCGCTCGACGGCGACGTCCCGTATAATATGCCAAATTAAATGCAAGTGAGGACGTAGCGACGTACTGTACCATCCAAGTCACCAGACAGTCACCAGCGGCATCGGTGCTTTACGCGATAAATTCGAACGAGTGAAGCATCTTATATTTTTATTCTGTCATCTTTGCCAGGACAGACGCAAGCGAAATATACTTTGGCAAGTTTATCTGAAACCTTGAAAGGAATGCAGGCGAAAAAATTCGACATTGCCACGTTTAACTATGAAAAAGTTGAAGTACTTATTATGTAGTGATAATAATTATAAATGGGTCTTTTTATTATTAACAATATTAAAAATATGATTGAACGTTAATTTTATAATGTGCTTGTTTCCTTGGATTTATTCTATTAACATTATTTTCCAATTCATGAATATTAAAAGAAAACACTTTTCCAAATTTGTTATGGGCTTCTTAAAGCTCTGGCAACGTTGTACGAAAACCATAATGACCACACCCTCCGATTACATAATTGGTGATTTTTATCGACCAGCTGACTTCTTATTGGCAAGCGCGTGCGTATGTTCTTCCCTCTCACTTCGTCAATTGACTGACATTGATTTATCCAGTGGCGTTTCTATTGTCAGTTACCTTTGTAATTTCAGTTTTACTTGGTAAAATAGGTACCGTACGCCATTTGTACGTTTGACAGATATACGCCATGTTTTTCCTCGCCTCTTACCGACGCCGCGTATCTCCAGATAAACTTGCCAAACTATAGTTCATAGTAGAACACTTGCCAAAATTTACAGCAGATCTGATGGCCTAAGATAGGAAAACTGTCAAAGCTGTAGTGGGTCTGTTAACGGGGCATTGTAAGCTCCTTATAAAATCCAAAGTCTAATCCAAGGTGGTGCCGGCGAAGGGACGGCTCCTTTGGAAAAATGTTCGGAGGCTCATTAACTCCATATGAATCTTCAATCATTGGCTCGTTTGTATAAAAGTTTTTATCTATTTTCAGACTGAAGTATGTTCAAGCGCCCTCACAGACGTAGTGCATGCGGTGATCAACGGAACAGATGGGTGCCTCTTTTGTTTCGGACAAGCTGGTCTAGGTAAGTTTAATTTTGTGAAGAAGAAATATATAGAAATGATACCTGTAATGATTGAATGATTGCTAGATATTTAGAAATGTATTGCGAGATATTAAGTAAAGATGAGCCTTGTTTAATTTAATGCGGATGTACCATAAAACTAACATACAGAAAGTGAAAGCGGTTAGGTATAAACATTCATCGTTCTCTTTGTCCTCCCCCACATGAAGGAAAATCTGGGAGCACGAAACAAGTCAGCTTCTACTTATATATTACATAAAGGCACTTTCTCCTCAGATTTCTGCTATTCTGCATTTTCCAGAGTGTAGTTTGCATCGAAATGGGGCATTATACGTAGAAATTCCCCAGAGGAGCGCGACCAATCTTGAGGATGTTCATTCAAATATGTTTAGTGTTTGCGAAAGCAAAGGGCGCTTAATATATCGTTCTGAAGTGTCTTTTCACAGGTGGCTTTATTACGACTTTATTATGGTAAAAAATGTTATTCATTTCGTTTTGTTATTCACCCTTCTTAACAATATGGTTAAGTACCGAAACAATCCAATTTTGCGTCTTTAACTGCTTGGATTGACAAAGGCGGATTCAAGGAAGGGACAATGGGCACATTTTTCCGGACCTAATTTTCCATTTTTTTAATGCCGTTTCGAATTGAATTTGGTGATTTTGGTCCAAGTCAGGTTTCGAATGACATGAGCCTGTCTGTCTCTGCTACTGAATTGTGCCCCCTCATTTCCATTCAGTTTCTGAGGAAAATATCAGAGCTCCTTTGGATTTACTTCTTGGAGAAATATCGGGATATCTGCAGGCTTTAACTTAGGTTAGTGTCCCTCTTTTATCCGGTAGACTTCCAGAGTTTTTACCCATACCACACAATCTATATTTTTTCCCTCCACTATTTTGAGCTCTTTCATGTGCCCATTCAGGCCAAAACAACCCGTTAGGATCCTTGTTTTTTCTTAGTGTTTCACCTGGACTGCATTAATTTCATCTCAACAGGTTGTAATAACTTTGAAGTATATTTCTTCTTCCAATATTATATTGGAGCTTATTCCGCAAAAGGGTTCCGGTCCCTCTCTTCTATTCCAGTGTTTCCAGGACTCCTCAGTAAAATGACTAGATATAGCCTAGTCAAAGTATACAAAATATCCGTAAAATGTCACAAATATTACAAAAAAAAACTTCAAAATTGAGTATTCAAAAAGGTTGTGATTAACATGAGAAAAACTTTACGATCCTAAGCATGTATTTTCCGGAAAATCGTTAAGTAGATTTTTGTTTTTTTGTTTTTCCACTCTAATTGCTTAAATAATGAAATTACAGGAAAATGTTCAAGTCAAAAATTGTAACTAATACATTTATCTACAAAATTGTGCCGAACATTTTTTTTGTATCTGCATTATTTTTCAAAATATACGAAATTTCCCTAGTAGTATTTTTGAACATCAATTTTAATGTTTTTCATAATTTTACGATAGTAAGTAAACAATGACATTTAAAGAAAAAAATTCATATGAAATGTGTTTTGGAATAGGGTTACAAATAAATAGAAAAAGAGGTAGAACGTGTCGCGGGACACACGGTAGGAATTTTAGTTCCTTTTAAGCAAAGCCTACAGCGTCGTGCTCAAACTTCGTCCCCGTGCGATATGGCCATCATATCCACACTAGTTGCACAAACTACGATTTCTATCAAAATATGCCCTTTTACATTTAAAAACAACCTGCCGAATGTCAAATCAGTTTATCCATCCATTTTAAATTTATCGAATTAAAACATTCAAGTTTTCAAAATTTCAACACCCTGTATTTCGAAAAGTAAATGTGCCAGACCCCTTAATTCTCATATCATTTTGTCCAATTTTACGAGAGGAATCTACATGCATACGTTGTAATTACCCTTAACGTTCGAGATGCTTATACCATTTTTTTGCGCGATCGTATTGAAATAAATTCCGAATGAAATATTTTGAATTTCTTCGAAATGAACGAAATGTCAAAAGTGACATTTATACTTCTCGATCAGTTTAAAATATATTTTGCATTTTGGTGAAATTGTTTTTATGCTGTTTATTACTTTTCGACGTCTGAACGGTAAGTAAATCACTTACCGACGTGTTAAACTTAGAAACCAGTAAACACAACCTACCGTCCTGACAACCGATGCTGTAAATAAACAAAAAAGATCAATCACGCAAAATAATTATGGAAATAATAGTAAAAATTTATACGAACAAATTCAAGTAGATCACCAGCAGTGCGAATACCAGCTTTGCATAGAATTTTAATGTATATCGGTGGTTCAGTGGTAGAATGCTCGCCTTCCACGCGGTCGGCCCGGGTTCGATTCCCGGCCGAAGCATATGAATCGCTGCTTCGTAAACGAGAGAGAGACTCGGGAGAGAGCACACGCACGCAAGCAAGGCACATAACGAAGCAACGTAACATAACGTAACGCAACATAATTGTCAGATCTTTTGCGACGCGACCCCCGGTCGCTCAAACCTAACATGACGTAAAGAACTAAAGTTCCAAAAATTGAAAAATTGAACTATATAATATAGCGTACTTCTAAGATTATGGCGTAATCTTCAAATTTTATTTGAAACTATTTCTTGTATCTGCATTTTCCACAAAAATACATACGATTTTCCACGTGAACCTTCATTTTTTTGACCTCACTTAATTTTCATTATTTTTCCAATAACAGACCCTATTTTTAATGTAATTTGTTGGAGTTTTCATTGTAACTATTTTATGATTATTATTGTTGTTGTTATTACGCGGCGGCACATATAAGCCGCTCTCTCACCTGCTTTTTCACCTTTATTCGTGCTCCCTTCTCTTTCTCACCTGAGCCATAGTTGTGTTCTTTTGTATCGCGATCACTTCTAAATAGGTTCATTACAAAGTTCACAAATTTTTAGATAACACTATAAAAAGTTGTAGAAGGTTTGCTGAAAGACGTCTAATTTGAGTATTTATTGTAAATAATTGTCTATTATTTAACAAATCTGATATTTATAGAAAAACTGTATAATAGTTTCGAAAGTAGACACTTTAGAGTGTTAAGCTGGAGAGTTTCATTGAATTTTATTTTTTTCGGAAAAAGATATAATTGAATGAAGTCTAAAAAAACAAGTAAAAAAAAAGATTTTTAAGAAGCATTTGTTTAATATTCGAAATATTGATGGCTTTGCTTTTATATTGACTATTTCACTAGAGTAAATTGATAACTGACAAAATTTGAAGGTTTTGAACTGGCAATTTTTTGTCTTGACGTTTGACGTTTAATATATCAAACCTCTGTGTATAAAATTCTATCACTCTGATGAAATTCAATATAAAATCTTTGTTATTGGTTTCTAAGGAAACTAAGTTGTTTATTTAACTGTCTAAAAATTATTAAAACTCATTCTTTTTTAAATTATTTTTTGATTGTCTAGTTGTCAAATTTTTTCTGTTGTGTCAGCTAGGGATAAAAATTAATTTCTACTTATTTTTTCTTGACAACGGTAGCTGAAACGCTACCGAAACGTTGAAATAAAGAATTTAAAAATATTGTGGTTTAATTTCCCAAGAAATTAAAAAAAGAATGAATAATATACCACAAGGAACATACAGAAGATATTATTAAAACTGTTTCAAAAATTTAAATAAGTATTATTAACATGAATAATACAAGATTTGGAAATAATTCAATAAATGAAATAGAGAGTACAATTATTAAGCAAAGTATACCGCGAAATACAATGAAGTCAAAAAAGTCTGCATGGGAACAGTTTAGAATGTTTCTGGACGCACGTAATTGTACTTTAGAAAAGGATACTTCTGGACAAGTTATAGCAAAAATTCTTGAAGATTGTGGTTTTAACATGAAAAAAAGAGATGCAACTGATTATACTTAAGCTAGTGTGAAAACACTTTGGAATACGACTGCTCAAATGGTTCAGGAAAAATATTTTCTAGAATTTAACATCAAAATTGATCCATTTAAAGATATTACCTATAAATTTGCTAGATTGGCCAGGGATACAAAACGTAAAAAGCTTCAGGCTGAACCTGAAACCAGAAAAAGAAGTTCTAACGCGTTTACCAAAGAAGAATTAATGGAAATGGTAGAAAGCTATTCTGAAGATAATCTTGATGGGTTACAAAAAAAGTTTTTTCATTCATGTTCGTTCGAATTAGCATGGCGTGGAAATGAAGCTGCTAATTGTGATATTAATTACTTTAAAAAAGAATATGATAATAAAGGTAATTTTACTGGCAGGGTAAAATATAATCCAATCTTTTCCAAAACGACACAAGGAGGATCAAAAGCTTTATCTGGCAGTAAGTGGCTGGTAAGAAATAATGCTAACAACAATTTGTATCCCGTTCGTTTATTTTTAATATTTATTGAAAAAAGAGAATCTAATTCTCATCTAACAACAACAAGATTATTTTTAATATTACATTCAAATTGGGAGAAAGGAATATGGTACAAAAATTCACCATTGGGAATTAATTCAATATCAAAGTGGACGAAAATATCGGCAGAATCAACTGGTATAGACACAAAAAAAACATTCTTTGAAACCATATTCACAATTAAATGAAGAACACCATTTCCAACTTATAGAGAACCTTTGGAGAAAATAAAGAAAAGGAATCCTCAGTTTCTAACTTAAATTCATCACAGGTTATGATGCAAAACAATACACAAAATTATGCTACAACGTACAATTATGATAATTGTACTTTTTACATAAATAAGTAATTTCTTTTTCATAATGTTATTATTTTTTTGGCTTTGTATAATTGAAGTTTGCAATAAATAAAACGTTTAAACATATGATTTTTTAGTTTTTCTCTCGTGAAATAGTCATGTCGAATACCACTCAATTAAAAATTTTGTAAGGTAAAATTTTTCTCTTGTCGTGTTCAAGTTTGTTGCTTTTAGGTGATTTTGCTCATGACATGCCGACAAAATTTTCACTCTCGTGGTATTATATATGATAGTATTTAATGCTCATTTGCAATTAAATCTAGAAGGAATTATCGCTGGAATGAGTATTAATTAAATAGGAGTAATAATTGTTTTTTGACTTTTTAGCTCCATGTTTTTATAAATAAACTGATTTTACAGTTAGAAAATCTACATTTCCAAATTTGAAAGTATTTCTATCTTAAAGCTGAGATCTTTCTCTACATTTTACATGTGTTAATTCATTTTTTCGGGATGTTATAAGCCCAAAATTATTAACTTTTAAGTCGAACGGTTAATAAATTTGCTCACGTGCCGTTCGCACGTAACTACGAATTGACTAGCACTAATAATAGTTGTATCTCGTGAACTTTTCAATTTACAAAAAAACTTTCCAGATAAAATTTGTAGATAAATGTATCAGCTACAATTTTTGATTCGAATATTTTTCTGTATTCTCATTATTTAAACAACTAGAGTGAAAAAACCAAACAAAAAAAATGTACCCGGCGAATTTCCGGAAAATTGCATGCCTAGCGTCGTAAAGTTTTTTTCATGTTCAACACAACCCTCAAATACTTAATTTTGAATTTTCAAGTTTTTTGTATTTTTTGTGAGGTTTTATGTGATGTACATTAATTAGGCTAATATTGTTCTCGCCTAGCTCATTAACTTTGCCTAGGCATTTTCATATCATTTTGGAACTTATTACACATCAGTGCTTTGGTGACTGCTGCTGCATTTACTAATACTATTTTTTTTAAATACAAACCTGTAAGAATATGTCACGCTTTTTCTCCTATCTTCACATGTTTTTGGAAAATACATTATGTAAATTCAAAACGTTTATTTAGTAGTAGTCGAGTCTTTAAGAAACAAAATGCTCGCTAAACTGAGATATTTCCTGATTTCAGCACATAATAAGAGTTTAAAGACACCATTGCACGGAACTGAAGAATAAAGTCTTGAAAATAGAGTTAATCCCACCGAAGGAGATATACCCTCTTTATAGTAGCTGTATTTATTCCGAAAAGGGATTTAGAGAGCTTATCAGTATTTGAAAAACGGCTAAATCCGATATAGTGTTTGGTATGCATTGCCGTTCTATACCGAGACTTCTATCAAATTGGAAATTTTCCATGTGCTTGCAGAACTTTAGAAACGTTACAGCATTCAAATCAAGGGCATATCAATTTGAATGGGGAGAATAAAATATCCGTCTGAGATAGGACGTTGCACAAAATAACATTTTCTTGAACTCATGTTTTATATAATAGAAAAAAAAATTATATTCATAACGCAATTGGATTTCCCAATACGAATGGCTTTCGACCATGCCCCTCATCAGTACAAGGTAGATATCTTCAATCCAGAAAGTCTAAGAGCATTATTCATTATTTTCAACATTTCCTTTACTGAGGATAATGTTTTGATGTGACTTCAGCATTTTCTGCAGTCCAGGAATATGCTCTTAATAGCTTAATAGACATTCATTGAGACCTAAAATATCTATCGTGCCCCCTTACTTCTACTCAGTTTCTGAGGAGAGTCTCAGAGAATAGTAGTTCCTTTAGTCCTATTTCCCGGAGGAATTTTAGGATGTCTGCAGGCTTCGACTTAGGCAAATGTTCCTCTTATATCTAGTAATCTCCTAGGTGCTGTGCTCTAGGATTCTGTGCAGTTGGAAAGTATGTGGATGGAGGTTTCTCCTTCCATTTGGATCCCATTCCTTCTTGTTGCTCATTTCCGTAACGAATTTCTTTGAAAAGTTATACTTTTTCATCATACCGTCTTGTGGCATGTCCCAGGTTGTCTGATTTCTAAGAAGTGAGGAGGTGTTTTTTTTAATGATTTAATATCTTCCTTACAGTCAGATATATCATCTGGAGACAACTGCTGAAGGCAAGTAAGGAAAACTTACCAGATGTTAGACTTGCGCTTGGTTAAAGCGTAATTATTTGCCCACAATGATCTTACCAACTTTGGTTTGCCATTGAGCCTGTTGTGGGGCCCTTTCGATAAGTTGTAGGTTCTGACTTCACAGCAATCAGCTTCAGTTGTCTCAAATATTTCACTCCGTTGTATTCACATTTTTTCTATTGAACCTGGTATTTAATCCTTCCGGGACGGGTGAAGCAACTGTGGCATTTTTTACGTCTACCGTTAAAATGTGATGAATCACCTAGCAGGGTATAAAGCCGGAGGACCAGATGCTCTTTAAAGTTTGAAAATTGTTTTGAGAAACTTTCCAACATGCAAGGTGTAGTTGTAGTTGATGTAATTCTTCCTGCTTTTATATAAATGAAGTATTTTCAGCATAAATTTCATGAACTCTGGTCGTTTATATACTCTTAAAGAACAAAATGAAGTCTATTCATTTAATATCAGTTTATTTTGCAGTTTCATTTTTCGGAAAAATATATGGCTTATCTTTTACAGTTAACTGTTAGACCAGGAAAAGTATTTATAATATGAAATGCATACCTCTCTTCCTATCTATCATCCAATATTCATAGGCTTCTAAAGCATTATCTGCATTTTTGACACACAACTGTTATTTTCCAACCGAATAAACCAAAAATTAAGAAAATGTAGTAGACCATTCTATCCAGAATGGAGTTTGCGGTGAAATTTCCTGGTCTATTTGTGTTGGCATTGTCCCAACACTATGAAAGTTTAATGCAAGTGGTTGTGCGCTGAAGAAAAAGGCAATTTACTGAACTTTAATAGAGTTTTTTTTCGCTGTAATCGAATCAGGGAGCCAAGGACAATGAATGTTTAGTTACATAACCATTACTGACGCGGTTAAAGAAAATATTCACTTCAAAAGTAATGAAATAAAAACAAAAATTGATTATAATTGTTCTAGCGCAAACCAAAATGGTTGAGTGAATCTTGTAGATCGAAAGTGTAATTTATTGTCTGCCGGAGCATATAGCCCGGGAAGTGGATGTTTCTGTTTAGTTAAACGGTCACTGTTACAAAAAATATTTCATCTACGACCACATTTGAAATTAGTCATTCACGAACCAAAAAAAATGGTGTGGTATCATATATTATACATACGTTAAAAAGTGTGCGTAAATGAACAACGCTTTTTATATGAGACTTTTATTATAACACCCAAAAGCGTGCGTAAATGGCCAAAGCTTATTAAATTGGGTTTTCATTTCTCAACACACTCAACACTCGCCGGTGGATGTCGGCAAATGTCAAATGCCTTGGTGAAAGTCCGAACATTTCTCAATTCTATTATACATTCGGACTTTCACCGGTATATGTCGACAAACACAAATGAGGTCCGTTGAATCTCGGACACTGCAGGTCGTGACAAGTTTTTAGACATCTTCATCTCAAGCACTGACTGAACAACACGAGCTAATTTCTTTAAAAAGAGTAGCTGCAAAAGAGAATCTTCTACTTCAAGCAACAAACCTCAAAAAAAAAGAAGAAGAAAGAAAGAATTTAATTCCCCGATGTCGTCCGTGGTCGTAAAAACCATCGAAATGTGTTAGCGGTTGTTGTTGGAATAGAGGATTCAGACTTTTATAGATTAGCTAGAAAAATGGTACCTTGAAGCAGCTTTCCACCCGTAATCAGTTCGTAATTTGTGAAGAAAAGTTACTTTCCATGGACGAAGTTTCAACAAAAGAAATTTCGCTAAGAGAAGCAGCTTCTGCTAATTCAAAAAGTGGAGGGCAAGGCTATACACGTTGTAACTGCAAAAGGAAGTGTTCCACGACTAAATGCAGCTGTAAAAGCAAGGAACTTTTGTACAATTCGAAGTGCCACGGTAGTTTTTATTTTTATGTTCTACTGTTTGTTTTGAGTTCAACAAAGTCCTTTTCCCATATTATTTCAATAAATAAAGACTTATGGATTTTTTTTTAATTATTTCAAAAAAAAATTCTTTTTAACATACACCATGAGTGCATCCTGAATGTCGACAATTGCCGGTGTAAGTTAGAAATAATTACATTCCAACAATATTTCGGACATACGTCAAGTAACGTTGAGAATGTTGACATTCACCGGTGTATCTCGACATTCACCAGATTTCGGTCTTTCACGGTAACATATTAACTTTTGTGCTGTCAGTAAATTTGACAGAAGTGCCAGACATAATGAAAAATATTTAAAATTTAAATTACACTTATTTTAAATGGAAGAACCTCGAGAAGAATGCATTTCTTCGGACTGCACACCACCTGAAATAAGAATTCGTTGTGTATATATTTGTTTATAGAAAACTTATTTTTATGTTTTTTAACCCCTTCAGAGCACATTTTTTTATTTTTCCTTCATGTGGTCGTAGATAAAGTTTCGTATGACACTCGCTACGTTCGAGCCTCGCATTTTCGCAACTCGTGCGCAAAAGTATAACTTCACGCATTTGTATCATAAATAACTATTTCAAAACTTCACAAAGCGTTAGGATAATTATAATAATAATTATTATCAATTAATACTTTTATTTCTTTTTTCTTTATTCTCACAGGAAAATCTCACACTATGTTGGGAAGTCCCGAAAATGCCAACACAGTTGGAATCATCCCTTGTGCAATCACCTGGCTTTTCAAAGGAATCAACGAACAAAGACAAAAAACTGGTGCTAGATTTTCGGTGCGCGTCTCGGCAGTAGAAGTATGTGGGCCAACCAATCAACTCAAAGATCTTTTAGCGAGATACGCGAATGGTAAGTAACTATTTTTTCAATGTTCACTATGAATACCAGAAGGGTTCGTTGAAGAAAAGCCAATAATCAATCTTTTGGAGAAAGTACTTGCAGAAGTATTAGTGAGATACCTGCTGCAGCCAGAATTTTCAAAATCCCATCCAAAAGATGTAAACCAGAAAGACATTCTTAAGCTTCTCCGCTTTCCATTGCTTCGTTAACTCATCTAGTATGTTCATTTTGTTCGGAGATCATTTATATATTTATTTATATACAATTGGAATACAAACAGGACGAGCCCAGAGCAGTATTTCTAATATTTGTTACAAAACACGGTAAATGAACTAAAGTAAAACAGATATTGTGAAACTACAGTATTAATAAATATCAGAAGAAGAAAAAAAGAAGGAACATTTTAAAACTATAAAAGCATTAACAATGACCCTAATCAGCTTGTCAAAAGTTCTCAGAGAAGAAGAAAGAATATCAACCGTGGAGAGGTCACAACAATATTTATCATAAGCTTTGCAGCAACGATTCAGTGGAGAATTTAGATAATAATTGGTATTTGCTTGGTTCGTAATGAAGGTATGTTTATTTCTTGTATTATATGCTAAATGATAAAGAGCTTACAATAGGTGAGGAGTCTATTAAACCATAAACACATTTAAATATAAATTTTATATCGGCCACTATTCGCCTCTTCTCTATATGAGGAATGTTAAGGTTTTATCGAACATCATAGTATTTTTAAATTGAGATATTCCAATATAAAAAAACCGATCCTGTCTGTACTCAATAATTTTACTTAGTCTTTTCAGTCGTATTGTACATTAGGGTCGTGTAGATTCGTATCCATATATTTCTCCTCGGCTACTGGGACTATGACGGATGGTGTTTCACTTATACCTTGATACCTCATTCATCATTTTCACCTTTGTTTATATTTAATCTTTTCCCAGGATATACGTTCCTTGAACGTACAATTTGTGTACAGTATGTTTACTATTTATTTACGTGAAAGATAAAGATTTTGTGGTTGAAAAAAATGTATTCAAGATTTACAGAAGTCAAAGATTTCAAAATAAATATTTTCGTGCAATTACTCGTGAAATCAGTATTTCGCGTCCTCAGCAGTCTGCGAAATTCAATTTCTCGGCCGTTACCCATAGCAACGGCTGCGAAACCAAACGTCACTTCCAAATTTGACATTTCGAAAATACTACAAAGACAAGGATTATTTATTATTATTTTAATTGAGTTAACAACGCTTCTGAATTCAGGAGGAGTGGAAGGTACTGAAATATCGCTATCAGTATCAAACATTTTGCGTTTTGTCAAGAACTGTCAAAATATGTTGTACCTATATATTGAAACATATTATTTCCATAGTAAACGGTGACCTTTTTAAATAAATTGAGCAGCAGTTGATTTTAGAGCAATAATATATTCATTTACAATTATCTAGTTTGATAATTATTGTAACAATTGCACGAAAAATAGTGTGTATGCGATGGTCGCGAAACTTTTTAACGATCTCAAAATTATCTTATGTAATAACTGTCCTTTCGGTACGTTAAAAAGGTATTTCGCGGCCTAGGCAAACAAATAGTATTCCCGAAAAATCCCCTATTCGCCTCCCTAACTATAATGTTATCTACTTTCCAGAAAAATCAAGTAAAACACTCGTACTACAACAATAACCGGTTTTGAAATAACCATAGTCAGCCACTTATAAACATAACTGACACCGAACATACCACCTCAAATATCCGGAATATTCAGTCATGTTTATGTTTAAAATTGAAATTACACACAAGTAGCAGATGTACGATGAGGGTCTTGATGTTATTAGCGACAACAATGTCTCAGGCAAGTTTCAGCGAGGAAACAAGGTGTCTTTCATATTGCCAACAGCATGTCATCGTGTAGCAGATGGGTTTTATTGCTATCGAAAACTTCCGAAGAGCTTTCTTATAACAGTTTTACAACCTTTTTTTTGAGTATACTGAATGAAGGGATGAGTTTTAAGGAGCTTAAAGAATGTTTCTTATTTACGAGCTTCTTTTATGAATAGTTAATATTAATAATCGGATTTGTTTATGAGCTTCTTCGTACTTTATTAGAAGAATGAAGAGAAAATTTCCTTTGTAACAAGCGGGATTATTGTTTCATAGAAACCGTCATCGAATTTTGCGATGAAATACTTAAATTATCTTGGTAAACTATTACACAAAGTTTGCTGGTTAACCAACTTGCATTAAAACTTCTGGAAGTTTCTTATTTCCATCAACTGATTCATTACATTTATAACTCTCTCAATTTAGCACCGAGTTTAAATTATTTTCAATGTTGCTTTATTTTAAAACAAAAAAAAAACGTAATTTCAACAGCTATTTAATTTTTTTGCATATCGAGTGCTGAAAATCAGGACCTCGTATCTCACAAATCATAAAATGTTCAGGACCACGGAAAGACTGTTTGAAATGTTATTTAGCTTTAGTTTTCGAACTTGTAATATTTTTTGGTCTCAGAAATTCCATATAAATTATTAATGTCAAGATAAAAGATACTTCCAGTTGGGATTTTCAATTTAATCACTTGTAGATGCGAGTATTTTACACTTGAAATATGCATGAAGAGTTGGGGAAATACGACCTTCCCTAACTCTTCGTTCTTAGGACTTATTGGTGAATCTAGTCTAACCTAATCTAACCTAATTTTGTCTTTATAATACTAAAGTGCACGTATATTAATTTTTGATACGGTATGTATGTATGTATTTTTTTTGCGATGATAATCACTGAGATCTGAAAGGTCAATTGTACCCCCTTCCTACTTAGCTTCTGAGGAGAGTCTCCGAAACTAGTAGTTCCATCAGTCCTATTTCCCGGAGGAGTTTTAGGATGTCTGCAGGCTTCAACTTAGGTAAATGTACCTAATCTATCCAGTAATCTTCCAGGTGCTGTGCTCTAGGATTCTGAAGTGCTGTACAGTTGGAAAGTATGTGGATGGAGGTTTCTTCAATGCCACGAAATCTGCATTCTTCTTCCTCCACTATTTTGAGCTTTTTCAGGTGCCCATTCAGGCGACAATGTCCCATTAGGATCTCTGTTAGAACTCTTAGCGCAGTTTTACTTTGACTTATGCATTCATTTGATCTCAACAGAAGATTTGATTGTATAAGCCCTACTAGATCTTTCCAATGGTCAGATCTTCTCTTTTTCTCGGCTATACCTATTTATTCCAATATTACATTAGGGTTGATTCCACAAAAGGGTTCAGGCCCCCAGAAAGGTCTTTCAGTACCCCTCTTTGCTAGTTCATCTGCTATTTCAATCCCTCCTATTCCAGTGTGTTCTGGATTCCATGGTAAGGTGACCATATTGTTCTCGCCTAGTTCATTGAGTTTGTCTAGGCATAACCACACCATTTTGCAACTGATTACACAAGAGCTCAGTGCTTTAACGGCTGCCTGACTATCCGACAATATGATAATCCTTTGTCTTCTGTATCCTTTATCAATATTGAACTGGGCGCACTTTCTCATGGCGTCATCATTATCATCATCATTATCATTTGAACTCCTCTCCTTCCAAATACAAAAGTAGATGATTATCATATTTTAAATAAAAACTTGCCTAAACTAATAACACACACTTTTTTGCAAAATAACATATTCACAAACCTCTCAACTGGAGTAATATTTGCTGTTTATTATAGTACGGTTATCAACAACAACAGCTTTTATGTTTGAAGTTAGTGTGGAACAAATAAATCCCGTTCATTTAGTTCGCGTGTGAATTAGCAACTTATTCTTTCGAGGTTGAACTTTATTCACCGCTCGCAACATTAAACATGATACCCGTTGACAAACACATTAATTCACCGCAAAGTAATTGATATACTGCAAAAGAATTTCATGTTTCTATGCGGTACAGTCAAAAGTCATTTGATATTCCGTTAGTTGTTTTCTTTTTATCGGGTATAATAACAGGGTGGTATCCAAATTTCGTATTTTGACTTACACCATTTTTTCCAGATTCTGAGCAATCGCCTGGAATGTATCTGCGAGACGAACACCTTTTCGGTAACCAACCACCCCATTGTGAGTTACGAGTACCAAGTGCAGAAAGAGCTGCTCATTATCTGGATGCTGCAGTAGATTGTAGATCTTGTCGCAAGGAAGATTCTAGAGACTCACATTTCTTATTTACGCTACACGTTTATCAATATAGCGTTGCGGGAAAGGGAGGAGGTAAGTTTATATATATACAGTGTGACTCATGTTAAATGTACGGAAGGTAAGCAGTTTATTTAACAGTTGCAGGAGGTAGAAGCCGCTTACATCTAATAGACTTAGGTAACTCAGATCGAGGAAAATCCAGTGGAGGAATTCCGTTATCTGGAGTTGGTAACATTATTCTTGCCATTTTCAACGGACAAAAACATTTGCCGTACAAAGAGCACAAGTTGACGCATTTGCTGAAAGAATGTCTGGGTAGTGTTACTTGTCATGCTACTATGATAGCTCACGTTTCACCGCTAGTTAATAATTATCTGGATACCCTAACGACTGTTCAGCTGGCTTCTAGAATACATCGAATGAGGCGAAAAAGAATCAAATTTGTTTCTACTGCTACAGGAAATGGTTCAGGAGGTGAGTGAACTAGTAATTTTATTATAACTGTATATGCACTTTAACAACTGAATAACTTTCTGAACGTCGCTGTATCAATTTGAAAAGGAAAAAAACTAGAAAAAACAACTTATAAGCTAAATTATTTCATTTTCTTTATCTCCTGCCCGTTATTTGGTCGATTAAGTCCATTGAATCCAGGAAATATGGCTATAAACCAGTGGGATATCGTTATTTACGACTCAAAGACAGAAACAAAACATTAGATTCCCTCGAGTGCCTTAGCAGTGAACGAGACAAAAAGTTGAGCTGATTGTGATGGTACAATCTCTCAAAATTGAATAAATGTTAAAAAAGTGGGGTTATTAAATATTTTTATTTAACCAGAACAGAGTAAACAATTAACATTTTAGAGAGTTGAAGGGTTTTTCTTGTGTTTTGGAAGCCGTTCTGATGCCGGAAGCACTGCAGCCTATTGGCTTATTGTACTCTACTCCCACATTTAGTCCACCCATCCAGTTATCCCCGTACCTTCGAGTAGACGATATAGGTCCATTGGATGTGTGCCATATACTTCAGGTGGCACATTGGCTTCTTCGAAGATTGTTTGTCTCCTCTTGTCCAGTGCCTCACAGTCAGATAAGATATGTGTTCCTCCACTGAAGTCTATGTTGGCTTTGTACCCATTTTTATATTTGCCCTTGGACTACCTCCTTTGTGGTCCCAAGAACTGGATCTGGTCCAACATATGCTGTTGCTGAACCTCTTCTCGCGAGTTCATCAGCTTGTTCATTTCCAGAAATACCGTTATGTCCCGGCACCCACACTAGTCTTACTTTAATGTGGTCTGCTAGTTCATTTAGTTCTTTCTGGCATTCTTCTATCAGTCTGGATGTTACCTTGCGGCTGTTTAAAGCTGCAAGGGCTGCCTGACTGTCAGTTAGTATGTTTATCCTATGAGTATCAGTCCTATGTTTGTTAATTCTGACACATTCTAAGATAGCATTAATATCTGCCTGAAATACAGAGGTATGTTCTCCTAGTGTTGAAGTTGAAGGTTTAGTGACGCATAAAAAGGAAATTTCGCGAAATCTGAGGTTTAGTTCGGGAGTTTTCGGTAGATGGTACTGTAGCGCTAGAGTAGCGTGGCGCGTAGTTTGAATTTAACTCTTCTTATCTGTGCCCTGGGCCCTCTTTTGTCATGTTGTGGTTTGTCAGGGTTAAGAGTATTTTGAAGGCAGTCCTATACCAGTCTACGTTTCACATTATTGATTGTTAAATTTTTTAGGAAGCTCAGGAGAAGATGGTTCCAAAACAGCAGGAACCAGCAGTGAACCGGATCCATCAAGCAGCGATTTATCTGCAGATACAGTTATATACGTTGGTAGAGCTGATGATGCAACTGATGGTGAACATCCTCCCGTGTATATACCCAGCCTTAACTCTGGTGACAATCGTTGTTCTATGAGCAAAGCATTAAGAGGTTCTCTTGCCGAACAAAAACCGCAATCATCTAAGCTAGTTAAATCTGAAGACAAAACAATACAACAAAGGATCATATCACGAACTAACCAGAGTCACAAAAGCTCCCCGAGTCATAATAGTTCAACTAAATCTTCTCCGAGTAGAAAAGACGTCAACAAGTCGAAAACAGAGTCGCCTAAGTATTCAAAAAACGAATGCAGTGATGAACAGTGGATAGATGGACCACGAGTATCCAAATCAAAGGTAAGTCTTCTTAGATAAGCTTAAAATCTTTATCAATCAGACCATTACTGTTATTAAGATTATCTTCATTTCAGGTGGTAGAAGCTTTTCATCTTATGAAGGAAAAATGCCATGTACGTAAATGCGAAACATGGATAGATGGTCCGATGAAAGAAGACGGCAGCTTATCCTACGGATATATGGACAGTCATAAGAAAAACATGATAAGAAAATGGGTAGAGCATCAAACAATACAAATTCAAAAATCACGACATGTGATTCCAAGAGCAGCACAGATAAAACTGAAGGACTCTATAAAGGAATTGACCCAGTTTAGGTCAAGCGAACAAACTAACAGTTTAACTGAAGTAAGAAGAGATAGAGAAGATGATACAAACTCAGCCAGATCAAATACTGTACAGGATACTCACCACAACTCCAATTCTATTGAAGATGACGGTGAAGATGAAGACGAACCTAAACTACCTCCAGCTCTTCCACTTATTCAACCTTTAAGCAGTCGGGAAGTATCACTGGAAAGCTTAGATCAAATTCTCAAAGACAGGATGATTTCCAACGCCGAATATAATAACTACCAAAAACTTGCTTACGAAGAAGCAAACAGTCAAGACGAAGTACTAGAAATAATTGAAGTGGAAGAACCTTTGGAGCCAGTACCCACGCAAGATAGTTGCCTTCAAGTAACCGAAGAGGATATCGCTTTATGCATGGGTTACTTAGAAAACCCTTTACCAGAAGAAGATCAAGAAAGCCCGTTGGATCATCCTCTGAGGATACTTAGTCGAGAAAATTTAACAGCAATATCGAATTTTACAGACTCCATGTCGGCTTTAAGCGACCTGGAACGGATATTACCCAGGTACCATTTAGATACGAATGGATACTATAACGATTACGAAGATGTTGATAATACAATCGAAGATTCTTCGAATAAAAAATTGGGTCAACTTACACGTCTCCATGAGCTTTACAGCAACGAACTTTCAAAAGCAAAAGTGGATTCTTTTAAAAGTACAAATCAAGATAAACTTTTGACGAGATGTGAATCTTTAACGCTTGCGGATATGTTATTTGGTAGTGAGAAAGAGAGGAACGACGATGGTAGCATATACAGCGAACCTGTTTATGTACAACAAAAATTCTGCGAAAATTGTAAAATTAACATGTGTCGACCCACTGCTTCACAAAATTGGCACATGGATTCGTTTTTCAGCAGCACTCAGAATATTTATGAAAAAAGTCAGTTGGATTCTGGTGGGGGGTTTGAAAAGTGAGTACCTATACTGTAGAGTAGATCATTGATGATTAACCTTATTTTTGTTCTAGATATAATCACAATCAACAAGATAATATCTCCAATTTGCGGCATCCAGATGGAGCTTCGAATCCTAATTTAGAAGAAGAGGAAATCACTTTGAGATTAACTGGAAACGGAGTGTATTCCAATATGGTTTCAGATTTCATAAAGTCTCAACCTCTACCACCTCCTAATAGTCTCCCTTCAGGTAAAAATATAGAATAGAAGTAACTGTAGGTGGTTGTAGAGTCAGTTTCACGTAAAAAGAAGTCACGTAAAGTTTGCCAACTGACTTGCGCAGAAACCGAAATTGGTCTTGTTTATCTACGTCACCTCGTAACGACCGTCTCATGCCATTGCGTTACATACGAAGTTTCATGTCGACAGCAATTTTATCATTGACATTTGAGGTTGTGTTCGAAGCAATCATTTACTGTCAAATGTTATGTGTTTGGTTCGATCTAAAACCATGCCTCCCAAAAAACTTGTTAATAGGTTTGTTCCAACTAAGCGAAATGATGCGTACATATACGTCACGATCATGCGCATAACAAAATGTCTGTTCCAACAAGTTCCGACAATTCCACGGACTGATAAAAATGCGTTCCAACAAAAACTGGACACGTTCATGAACGTGTCGGCGAACGATCATTTTCATCAGAGATTTGGATGTAGAACCGTTCGTCCAAACTGTCAGTTGATGTTTTAGGGCGAGTTGTATCAAACAGTATCAAACACCTAAACTCGGTTAAATGATGATGAGGATGAGGAAATTGAATCTTTTCTATCATTAGTGGGAGAATTTAATATTCATTTAATATTCACAATATAATTAAGGTTATAAATGCTAAATTGTTGACAGAACCGACAGAACAGAGCAACTATCAAATCACGAGAACCTGGTTTTTCCTTAAAGTTAACTTTAATCGATAGCTCTTCCACTCGACAAAGTTATCTCCGCCATTTTGAAGTTAACTATAACATGTGACGTCATTCTACTAGTTAACTTTTAATTTTATGTCAAAATAGTTTTATAGTACCCACCCTTAGTTGTTTGAAAACAGCTGAAATCTGTATCATTTCAAAGTAAATTTGTTTTTCAGTTGAGAGGTTGAATCGTGCCATCCTGAATTTGGAAACTGGAATAGCTGCGATAAAGCTAAGCCGTAACCTCGGAGATGGTAGTCAGAAAATTGAAGAATACGATAGTGGCCATGACTCGACTCCTAGAACGTCGAAACATAGTCCAGCGGCCATATCTAGACGAGCCGAAAGTGGTTATGACAGTATAGTACGCGATTCGGAAAGTTCTAGTATAGATTCAGAGCAAAGTAGAATTTTTCACAATCGAAGAGGAAAATGCAAGCATAAACATGATAAATCGTTTTGTTCGTGGTTTTTGAATCCTTTTACTTGTAAACATTTTGATGAACCACCAGAAACCCATTTTTAGATGTTCACATCTGTTATTACGACTCGTGAACACTACCACTATTCCAACACTAATTTACACTTGTTTCGATAACCAAGTTATCCTCAAGTTATCCAAACGTTACACCCCTGCTCAATCCCTAGGGAGATGGGATGAAATCAAAGGACGAAGTCTTTCCAGGATAACCCTGGGAAGCTGGCACAGAAGAAAAATTCAACGATGACCAGGAAGAACCTACGTTTAACAGTAGGATTTCTGACTGGCCACTGTCAACTAAGGAAACACCTCCATACTATGGGTCCAATAGACAAAACTCTATGCAGGATGTGTGAACAGGAAGATGAAACTGTCAGGCATGTCTTATGCGAGTGACCAGAGTTATCGTCAATAAGAGAGTGTGTGCTCAGTGATTCTTGTCCAACACCTCATGCCGATATAAATGAGATGTCTTCTAGTGACCTGTTCATCTTCCTGAGAAGGACAGGATGGACGATGACCCAGGAGGACAACTCCTCGGGAGGATGTACAATGGGTCACATGTGGCCTTAGTGCAGATACTGAACCAAGTTATCCTCTTTAGAGACCTTGGTCATAGAAACTCGTGTAAGATACTGTAAAGTGTTAGTGTTGGTCTAGTGGTACTGTAAGCAGTGTTCAAGATGCTCTCTTTTACATATTTCTGCTACTATCTATTTTGACAAGGATAGTACTGCAATTAATTTTGTTTTTGTAAATATGAAAAATTGTTAAGTTTCTTAATATTGCAATATGTTGTTAGTATTGTTAATGATAATGTATTTTCTTGGATAATCGCATTTATGTCAAGTGTCTTTAAATGTTCGATAAATTGATGATTTTACATACCTCCATGTTATGATGGATCGTATATAGTGTAGTGCGATCTATGGAGTCATTTTTATGCAAAACGTTCGCTCGTAGTGTAGTGCAATCTATGGGCGCGTGTCAAACTTCACCAACTAACAACATGGAAAATGGGAGAACATTTCTGGAGTCATTTTTCTGTAAAAACGTCCGTATGCGTCGTTTTGTGAGAGCCCGTATGACCTTGACGTATAAGAACGAATGTTCACGACTGGAGCAACATGTACTGATGCGATTATCCAAAACAACAACATGATATTAATTATGTAAATACTACTGACTTGTGAGTTTATTGTAAAAAAATAAACATAAAAATCGAGACTGTCCAATCGAATTATTAGAAAAATATATTGATAGTTAGCTCTATCTTTTCCTACATCTGCGTAGATAATTCTAAGTATACTTTAACTACTTTAAAATATCAATCATTAGTGTAGAAGGGTAGAAAGGCATCTTCACTTTTTTTTATTAAAATATTTTTATCCAGATGAATGGATGCATCTTTTATATACGTGTGATAATGTGGTTGGCGGACGGACAAAAAAATATCCGTCGTTTCAATGTTTTATGTCATTTGCAACAGTTCAAGAAGATACTTAATTTATCATAGCAGTGTTTTTAGAGCTGGAAGACGATATCATCGCAAGAAGCAAGGGTTGGCCACTTTTACGTTGCCTCTTCACAAAAGGATCCAAGTTGTCTTCCAACTCTCACTGCTCAAAAAGGTGGAACGGCACCGCAGGAAACTGCAGATAGTTGTGACGTCCAGCCACAAACCACACGTGCATAAAAGAGGCCTAAGTAAGTTATTGCCTACAGAAAATAGTATTCAAAATTAATTTTTTATTTCTGAGCAA
>CAJUYH010005320.1:0-15025 GCA_910591685.1 Galerucella tenella
ACAGTTTGACTTTCCTTTTGTACCGTGGAAATAGTGTCAAAAGTATTATTTTCTTACAATTATATTCATGGTTGGTGGACACAATGTATACTATGTTGCAAGATACCTATCTTATCTCAAGTCTATCCGAAATTATCTAAGCCTTTCCCTAATGCTACAACTTGCGTGTGTATATATATATATATGTATACATTTATACATACATTGATACATTAGACATTTCTATATGAGAATGTAGGGATTGTGTGTCGCAAAGACAGAGTTTTCCGTGACCGGGTCAATATTCGCGATTTCTCGCAATTTACAATTGATTGAAAGAATAATAATGAAATGGAATGTAATAATATTGGAAAGAAAAAAAAACACAATTTTTCACATCTATACAGTTGTTGTATTGGTGCATTGCTACTGAATAATTTCACATCAATAGAGAAATAATGTGTTTTATTATTTATTTATTTATTTATTTTTTTCAGATCCTTATTGGCATGGAGCTGGGAGCGCACTGATAGTGATAGTCTATGAGATCTTGGTTTCTATGCATTGCCTGCCAAAGAAGAACTGAGCCCAATGTTTCCACACAATTCTAGTTCACATGAGATTTCTACAGAAACAAATGCCTTCGTACAAAATTCCAAGGTAAGCCAATTGGTATACATTACGGGGACATTGTTTTGCATTGAAAAAAAAAAAATGCAGAATTATGTAATCGTGATGAAGAGGAGGAGGTGATGATGATGATGATGATTTATGTTGTGTGATGTAGGTTTGTTTTTATTTATTTGTTTCGTTTTTTTCTTGTCCAGGGGGATGTAGTAGTATTAGAGGAAAGCAGTCTGAGTGGGGCGCGGGAAGGGGAACGACCAGAGCATGCTAGGTACTGTGATATCAAATTCATAAACAGCAGCATGATGGCAGCACCTACCAGCCACCCCAAAGCTACCGTCGCCAATGACTTCATAACCGTCCTGCCACGCCAATCTGGTAAGTGTATTTTTATTATCTTACAATTGTGGTATTGTATATTTGTATAGCTGAAAATATTGGGAAGGTGATCAGCTTATACTTGGAGTGTTAATGAAAAGAAATATATGTATATATATATATATATATATATATGAATATTGTTGGATTGTATAAAGACGGTGGAAAGCATATGATGATTGAATGAATTTCGCAGGTGAGCTCAGCTTTGCTGTTGGAGGTGAGGCCTGCCAGTCAGTGGCATCAGAAACCACAAAAAATCCAACAAATCACCTTCTAACCTACGATAATAACGATAAAATAAATAACCACAACAATGCAGAACATAATCATCACAAGTACAGAAAGCAAAACACACCGGGCTCGCTTGGTCAGCTGGGCAGCTCCGCCGATAACTCTAAGTCTACGTCTAAGCGGTTAAGTGATAATAAGGATAGATTTAGTGATGTAAGCGTTAGGGTACTAAAATTAAGTCTACATGTAAATGATAAAATGAGCGATGCGTGCCGTTCCGCTGGGGTACCTAGCCTAGTTAGGATACCCAAGTCTGATTGCCCCCAGCGGCAGCCGCGTCTCGCCAATATTGTCGACAATTACTTCTTACTAGGGTCCCGCCTTCATCAGGGCGACAACAATAACCGTAAGGCTAATATTAGTCTGATAAGTAATAATAATTCAAAGTCTGTGATATTGCTCAGCTCAACAAGTTACGGTGACTACTATCTACTTGACGTGACACACGATAGCTTTGCACGTCATACCAATGCTATCAACAAATCGGTTGTTTTATTGGAAAATAATTATTGTGACCGTTCAAAGGGTGATATGAAATTACTAGGCGATAAGTGCTCCCTAGTTACCATTTTTGCCAGAGAAGCTATGGCTCAACAACACCTAAGTCTATCGAAAATACAATTGGCACACAAAAATAACATTATTGTAAACAATACGCATTTGGATTGGACCGCTTCCCGGTTAAAATCAATGTTGTCATGTGCTCAGAATTTCACGGCGCAATACGCCAGTTCTTCCATTACGCTTATCGTTTTCAATAACGAAATTACCGACCACACTTTGCAATCTTTCCTGGATAATCTCATTAAAAAACGAGCAATTTCTCCTAATATTACTTCTCAATTATTGTGGCACGTCACCGTGAGTAAGCTGACGCAACGCATATGTGTTCCATTACTGATTAAGAATAAGGATTATGATGATAACAACGTTGGTAATAATGATAATTATAATAATTATTATTGTAACATTGATGACAATGAAGCTGATGTGGGTGGTGTCAATGTAGTTGACGGTCATCATGTTGGTATAGTAAAAATTAATGATGAAGTTGATAATCGTGGAAAAGAGATAATTAATATTAATAACAATAATCAAGATGTTATTGAAGACAATGTTAACGTCGCTGTGTGCTACAAGACTAGCTGTGTAATGACTACTAATGTTAGTATGTTAGGGTCTCAAAATGATGGTATTAGCTGTACCGAAGCAACAATATATACTGTTGGTGCTCTTTCATTTCAGGATAATGATAAGTCTAACAAGCCTCTAAATGATAGTTTTAAGGATTATAAGTATGAAGTGTCTGCTAAGGTTGATCATGAATCTAATGTTAATGTTAAGTCCGTATCTAAGTCTACGCTGAGCGATAAGTCTAGCGATAAGTCTGAAATGTCACATCAAACTCGATTTGACGTAAATGATGATGACGAACACGGCGGCGACGACGACGAGGGCAACGGCAACGGCAACGTGATTAGTATCAGGTCGGCCGTCAACATTCCTACATTGACTACCTGCGAGCCTACGATGACGCTTAAAAGCCAATCAGCCACCGTCACATCCCAAACAAACAGCGTACCTGCATCTCGAGCTGACGTCGAGAATTACTCGGATGATAATACCGCTGCGGTTCAAACTGCATTAACTATTATCAAAAATCAACTTGTGTCCAATACAAATGATTATATCCCCATGGATAAAAATCATTATGAATACGATAAAATCAATATGATTGCAACCGATTATTATGATCAAGACAATGTTGTAAGGCCATACACTCGCACTTGGGCAAGACTGATCGCATTAGTTCGAGCTCTCATTCCTGCTTATCAAAAGGCATATAAAAACAACGAGAGCGATTGCGTAAACCAACGTAATGAGCTCAAAAAAGCCTTGCGTTCACTCTTCGGCAATACATCTAATTCAACATCATGCCAATATGATACTCTCAATGATCCGATATTGGACTACAAACGTCGATGGGGCATTCAACCAATGTTGTCATTAGCAGGCGGCGGTGAGAGTTCACTTAATAGCGGCACCGGCACCAATTGGGGATCCGCCCAAGCTACAACACCCAATAATAATAATGCCAATCAATCAGGATGGGGTGGTACACCGGGTAATGCGCCACCACCACAAGCCAATTGGGGCAATAATAATGTCAGTCGCGCCGTTACCGGTAATCCAAATCAAAATCCGAATCAAGTCCAACCTGGCAATCCAACTAATCCAGCAACCACCAACAAAGTCAATAATCCTACTCAATCTTCAAACCCGCAATCAGGACCGTTGTCCGCGCTACCGCTTACTGCAACTCCAACGAATCTAAATAGCGGTCAGTGGCCTCAAGGAAAACCCAGCAATGCTGTCGGTCCCGGACCAAATCCATCAACTCCAAATAACACTGGCAATACTGTACCATCACAACCTGCTAGTGCCAGCGCTAATAGCAGTCAAGTTAACAATCCATCACAAGGTACAGTACCTCCCGGTGGATCACCAGCTACTACCAATCCATCAACTAAACAGCAACTTGAGCAATTGAATACAATGAGAGAGGCATTATTCAGTCAAGATGGTTGGGGTTGTCAACACGTGAATCAAGATACTAACTGGGATGTGCCGGCATCACCGGAACCCAGTTTGACTAAGGACGGTGTGCCAATGTGGAAACCACCAGTTAATAACGGAACTGATTTATGGGATGCTAATTTACGTAATGGTGGACAACCTCCACCGCCACAGCAAGCCAAAACACCATGGGGCCATACACCGTCGACAAACATTGGCGGAACATGGGGCGAAGATGACGATGCTGCCGATTCATCAAATATGTGGACTGGCGCGCCAACACCAAGTCAACCCAATACTACTCAATGGCCCGGTGGAAGCACCAATCAAACAAGTTCCAATTGGGGCGATCCACGAATTGATCCACGTGATCCACGTGATATGCGCTCTGTTGATCCACGTGAAATGCGTGATCCGCGCGATCATCGTATGTCAATTGATCCACGTGATCACATGCGTGTCATGGATCCAATGGCGCGTGATCCACGTATGGCTGATATGCGCGGTGATCCACGTGGTATTTCTGGCCGATTGAATGGTGCAAGTACTGACGCAATGTGGGGACAACCACCTGGTCCTCCACACCATCAAATGAGTCATCAACATCCATCTGGTCCGCCGGGAAAGATGCTCAATCCCTCGAGTATGAATCAGTGGGCGGCACCGCCACCAAAAGAAATGATGCCGGGAAAACCGAGCGGTTGGGAAGAACCTTCACCACCTACACAACGGCGAAATGTTAATGTAAATGCTGTTAATTATGACGATGGTACCAGTCTTTGGGGCAATCCAGCAGCCAATCAACGTGGTGGTGGCGGTGGTGGTGGTGGTGGTAATGGTGGTGGCGGTGGTGGTGGTGGTATTGGTGTTGGTGGAGGAGCTATGCCTGGCAACAAGGTATCACACTGGAAAGATTTACCTACACCGAATTTGAGTCGCGGTGGAATGCAATGTCCACCTGGTATGCCACAAAATCGTATGCCTGGACAGCCAGGTATGAAACCAGACGTTGGTGGGTTGATGTGGGGTCATCCAGGCGGTCCAAATGGCCGTAATGGTTCATGGGGTGATGGCCCACATGAAACAACTAATTGGGATGAGCCAAAAACTCCAGCATCATGGAATGAACCGCCAATTAATCCTGCTAATTGGGGCGGACCAACTGCACATAAACCTAAAGCCATGGGACCGAGTGGGGGTTGGGCTGAAAATGATATGGAACCAACACCAAGCTGGGGTTATCCGACTAAGCCAACGTTAACTAAAGAATTCATTTGGAATAGCAGAGAATTCCGTTATTTGTGCGATTTGGGTTACAAGGTATAGTTATTATTTTTATATTATTGCCACTTGATAGATTAAAAAAGGATTTTGTATGGATATGAAATAATATACATGACGGATAATATTTATTTTTCGCAGAAAGAAGATGTTGAGGCAGCCTTGAGAAATCGCGAAATGAACCGAGAAGAAGCTCAGGAATTGCTAAGTCAATTACGTTCGTTGGACCAATGGCGTCGTCATGATGCACCGTCAGGCTATGGAGATCCATCCAGTCAGGCTAGCATGTCAGCAGCATATCCCAAAATTAGTCATGTTGCTCAGCAAATGTCTTTCCCACCGGTAAGTTTAAATAAAAAAAAAAGTGCACGTAAGAGATAAAGAAGAGAATCAAAGTTTTGCCGATTGTCGTAAAGGGGTGACAATAAATCATTACCTGGGTTCATTTGGGTTACGCATTGAATATGTAAAAACGTTTGACAATTTTTTTTTTCTTTTACGAGTGGATAACATTGAGAGAGAAAAAAACAATAACACGGGTGAGAGAGAGAGAGTGAAAGAGGGTGATCGTATGTCAGACTTTGGTGTCTGGACAGGTGTGTGTTTTTGTCGTGACATTGCAATATTTAATTGATATTGATAACGGGGCTGGAAAACTTAATATAGGAATGATAGCTCTCATGGTGGAGGTATTTACCAGGTATTGAATAAAATTTCGCGAATACAGCCAGGCATAATATATGTAGTAATAGTAGTAGCAGTAGTAGTAGTGGTGGAATTATAGTATAGTAGAAGCTATAATTGTTCGAATATATGTATGATATATTACATAATATATGAATTTTTATGTTATACCAACTGCTATTACCATTGTCCGGCTGTATCCGCTGTATAATAATTTAAAAGTAGAAAATGCGAGTGGAAGTGGCTAGGAAAGGGCGTTGGGGTACAGGGTGTTCGTATGTAATGCAGGGGGCTGGAGTGCCTGGCGGTGGAGCTACTGGCAGCGTAAGTGGTTCGGTGGCCAGTGCAAGTCTCTTGAAGCTACAGCAGCAGCAACAACAGCAACAATCAGCAGTGCAATTGCAACAACAGCCAAACGTTAATCCGCCACAGCAGTCTTTCAACCAGGTGAACTAACCTGATGAATGGCATACTACTGTTCTCTCTCTCCATTAAAAAAATATTTGATTTTTTTCTTTTTATTCTTCAAACGAAACAAAAAAAAAAACAATTGCTCGGATTTATTTGGACTGCTTCCTCTCTTTATTTTATGCGAGTGCACATGTTCTATTTATATTTTTTCCTTGCATGAATTATGATTACGCTTGTTCTATTTATCAGCTAAATGTTCTACGCTTGAAAAAAGAACAAAAAACAATCAATTTATTTGGGAATGTCCGCAGTGACACGAGCCGTAAGTAGAGTCAAATAATCCAATCACAAATCACATGAAAATCGCGATTTGTTTAGTAATAAATGTATGGTTCACATTATTTCGCACAGTATTATATTTTATTTACTTTATATTCTATTATCAGATATCATTTGTCTCCATACAATATAACATGGGTAGCATATTGAATGTTACTGATGAATATCATTCCTGTATAATTGAACAATAGTTAGTGACATTTTTGTAATTTTTTATAGGCGTCGCGGACACCCCAAAATCCACCAAGTACACAACAATTGCGTATGCTAGTACAACAAATACAGCTCGCAGTTCAAGAAGGATATCTCAATCAACAGATTCTCAATCAGCCACTGGCGCCATCAACGTTGATACTCCTGAATCAACTTTTACAGCAAATCAAAGTTCTTCAACAACTCCATCAGCAGCATTCAGTACAGAGTTCACTCAAAGGCAATAGCCAAACTGTTCTCCAAATAAGCGTTCAAATAACAAAGACCAAACAGCAAATTGCCAATCTTCAAAATCAAATTGCTGTACAGCAAGCAACTTACATGAAACAACAACAGCAGCAACAACATCCAGCTCCGCCTTCACAATCATCTGATTATTACAAAACATCAGTACATGATCCAATGTCAGCATTGCAAAATAGCTTCAGTGACTTAGCTATGAATAAAGAGCCGCCTGTGGTAAGTTATAATATTGAATTGAGAGTTATATAGAATTAAATTTTACACAAATTCTTCAAAGTCGCTAATAAAATAATAACCATTGATGTTGCAGAGTCAACAGCAGTCCAGATTGAATCAATGGAAATTGCCATCACTTGACAAAGATGGTGATATAAATGGAAATGAATTTTCACGTGCACCTGGTACTACTAGCAAACCTCCACAGGCACCTGGTAGTTTGAGTCATTCTCACAGCACTCCCAATATGAATCCATTGTTGGGACAGGGGGATGGTACATGGTCAACACGACTTGGTGATAGTGGATGGCCTGATGCAGGCAATAATGATGCGACTGATGGTAAAGATTGGCAGCCCGGTGGCGCGGCATTCACTGATTTAGTTCCAGAATTTGAGCCTGGCAAACCGTGGAAGGTAATCAATTCCCAGTATTGCTAGTGATGAAAAAGAGGACGTTAGGTTTTTTGCGGTTATTTATATGTTGTCCTTTTAGGGCACTCAGATGAAGAACATTGAGGACGATCCCAGTATTACTCCCGGCTCTGTGGTGCGATCTCTTTCTCTGGCCGCAGTCAAGGATCCAGATGCGATTTTTTCGTCAAGCACGAAAACATCGCCGCCGCCACAGGCACAAAGTGTCGACACTTCCATTCCTAGTCTCAGCAATTCCACGTGGAGTTTCAATCCTCCTACTACAACACCTGCATTCACTAGGTTAGTGATTGGGCAAAATAAAGCAGCCAAAATGAATCGATCACTTGATATGAATTGTTCATTTTTTCTTTTTATTTATTTATTTATTTTTTTTTTTTGATTTGGGCTAATTTATTGTACAGCTCTAAAAACAGTTGGACAGACGCTGCTCCACCACCAACCGCCGTTACTTCGGAATTATGGGGTGCACCAATGAACAAAGCACGTCAGGGACCACCACCTGGATTAAGCAGCAAAAGTGCTGCTACTGTTGCTGCAAGCAATGGCTGGGCTGGATTTGGCGGTGTAAGCAGATCTACAACCTCATGGGGACTTCAAGCAGGCGCAAGTGGCGGCAATGCCGGTTGGCTTAGCGCTGGTACTTGGTTATTATTGAAAAATCTTACGCCACAAATTGACGGTTCAACATTGAAGACACTCTGTATGCAGCACGGACCTGTCCAAGATTTTCGTTTGTACCTGAATCATGGAATTGCACTGACAAAATACTCATCGCGCGATGAAGCCAGCAAGGTTAGTTTCTCATTATTATTCTATCCTACTATCATGATTATAATTACTATTTAGTAACGAGAATTGTTCCCGCGTCATCTTCATTAGGCCCAAGGAGCTTTGAATAATTGCGTTCTTGGTAATACAACAATATTCGCGGAATCACCAGCAGACAACGAAGTTCATACACTTCTGCAACAATTGAGCCACGGTAGTCAACAACAAACAAGCACATCTGGTGGCAGTGGATGGGGTCTTAGACCTTCAAATAAAGCTGGTCCACCACCTGACACATGGGGCGGTAGCTCAAGCCAATTATGGGGAGCTCCACCAACAAGCAATTCATTATGGAGCAATTCTGGCATCGATAGTGGTGACGCTCAACGAACAACACCGAGTTCCCTTAACTCTTACTTGCCCGGAGATCTTCTGGGAGGTGAGTCGATGTAGATTGAGCTCACGTGACTGTTACAACGTTGCTCGAATACACGACTTGTGGAGAAATAAGTCGCTGTTCAAATAATGGTGAATTGATATTTGAACGACCGAGCATTAATAAATCATCGAACACATTTCGTTTGTGGGGACGATCTCGTCAACGTCGATCAACACCTTAATTTCTTCCCGGTTCGTTTTACTCCTTTTTACAACAAATATATATATACACAATAATACATTTTACTTATATCGAATCGACTCAACGATAATAAATTAGGCATGCGTTCCAAATAGTATGCGTCAATTTGGCATCGGAATATCATTTAATGCAAAATTTATATCGATTATATGATCTTGTCGATATCAGAGTCTTCTCGAGATGTCAATTAGCTAAAAAAAGAAAAATAACTGTGAAATTATTGGAATGAGTTACTTAAAAAAGAAAACGCTATGAAAAACAAAAATATATTCTCATGTCCATTGACGCTTAATGTGTACACAATTGCACACAGAATTAACAAAAAAAATCAACGCAGCCAATATTACTGCGATAAAACACAATAACAAGAAATGAATAAACTAATAAATAAGTAAATACGAAATATTTGCAATCCGATCAGGTTATCTTGCTTAGATACCATTGAAATCGGTGAGCGAATAAGTTTACATAGCATACAATACACACGCGGCTCTCTCCCACAATTTGAAATAGTGGAATTTTTCAACGAGCCAATGCATTTTCAATGTGAATCATGGACTCGCGCGATCCACGTTACCAATTAAAACAAAAAATTCTTAATTACCTCAGTCTCGTAACTATTCACGCACAATTGCTAATGTGTGATCTCCATACAAAAGGCGATGAATTATTTGAAAATAATAAGAATGAAACTAATTTAATGTGACGTGTCGTCGAGTACACGTGATTCTCATTTGAAAAAAAAAAAAAAAAACAGACAAAATTTCAAGGCCAAAGGTCTCTGATTGTGTCGGGGAGTGTTCCATTATTTTTTTGCTGAACAGTTCGAAGACTGCAGCGAGTATCAAACTTAGACTGTACCAATCTAATCAAAAGAAAGGAATCTTAAACGCGCATTGACGTCGATGCCCGCCGTCCTGTCGTGATTAAAACGATAGTTAATGAACAAAAAAAAAAAGAAAGAAAGAAAAAGATGAGGATGGAACATAATGGCAGTAAACAAGAGCTGATAAAACAAAAAAAAATACAATGAGAATTCAGGCTGGCCGGGCAACGACACAACGATACCAAATGTTATCGCAATAACGTAAATTTTATTCTATATTAAATCTAAATGCCACCTGTCGTGCCAATGTCCAGTGTGTCTCTGTACCATTTATTAATCTAGGGTTTAAAGCGTTTGATGGGAAGATGATGAAAAAAAAGAAAAAAAAAGATAAAAAAAAGAAACTTGCAAGAAAACGACAAAAAAAGTAAAACACATAATAGTAATAATAACATTAATGATAAATAATGAATAATAATAGTAATAATAATAATAATAATAATAAATAAATAAATAAATAAAATATCGCGTGAAAAAAATCACATTTTAACTCGAGTCAAGTCGTGGTGGCATTAAGTACTGGCCGGTATTAGCGTTATGCCTCCTTGTGATACGAAAAAACGCGGGAACGGCCGAACCAATACAAATTAATTTCGGGTCTATAAAACGACCGTTCACGACGTAAAAGGAATGAGAAATAAATAACGAAACAAATAATTAAAATAAAAATGAAAATTTGAGTAACTTGGACGCGCTATTGAATAACAACTTGGTCGTTCTCATTAATTAGTTTTTGTTTTGTTTTTTGTTTTTTTTTTTTGTTTTTGTTTTTTCAAAACGTCGAAGGTACCTGATGGACTGAAAAACCAAACGACGAGCAAGTTAAAAAAAAAATGAAATTAAATAAATAATACGTGAAACAATTCTTTCTTAGCTGCGTCCATAAATTTTCTGTGTCGTGCATTAAAACGACGAGGTTAAAAAGATTCGGCGGAATGTATGTGAAAGTTCCATGAATCTTCTCCTAAAATCGCGGATTAATTAATTAAAATGAAAATTAAATAAAGCGGAGAAGCAAATAAACGTTTTATTACGATTTTTCTGCTGAGGTGTGTGCGGGGAAGATTTGCGCAATAATAGAAAAGGGCACAGACATATATACCATTGCGACCGACGCGGGGCTGATACACAACATTTACTAATCAACACATTACTGAAAAGCTGATTGAAATATTCATTATAAACATGAACCTCGACATAATTCTATAAGAAAATTTTTAATTGTAAGTTTAATTGCCGTTATGAAGTAAAATGGTGGAGAATTGACGAGTTATGACAATGATTATTACACATACGCCGACATAAATACAACGCCACGATTTAAACGCCGTTCTCTAACAAATATATATCTACATTTACATTTTGATGAAGAGGAAAAAAAAGAAGGCAGGACAAAAAAAAGCACATTATTGAGAATATGCGGTTTCACTTAATTCATAGGTCATATTGCGTGCATGAATATTTCGTGGATGAATGAAAAAAAAAAACAAATAATTGAACATGAAATAATGAGCGTAGTAATTAATTATACAGCCACCGATATATAACTGCGGGAAAAAACGGGACTAGTGATCGGGAATGTCATTCCTAAAATGGAATTATACCATATTTTTGTTCTTTCGTCTTATCAAAATTAAATCGAATCTATAATACCCTAAAATGTATTCTATGGACGTAAACTTAAGCTTATTACCTAAGTGTTTTAACAATATATGAAAGATTGACATATAGAGTTGCCCGGTCAGGCCGCAATTCGAGAAGTAAGGTATATGTATATATTTATATATATATACACATATATATCAATCTACTCTGAAAGAATATAATAGTCACTGATGATTCCTCGTATCATATATATGGCATTTATGCTTTCAGAATTGATTTATTTGCGGGGATTGTGTTCGTCAAAAAGTCGCGTATGTATTAAGCTACTTCGCGCAAGACTTGTCAGGGTGAAATAATAAACAATTGCGAAAGATTACAGGAAAGTGTAAAAATATAAAGAAAGAAAAATACAAAAAAAAAATCAATACGAGATGATCAGACTATTGGGTG
This sequence comes from Galerucella tenella, assembly GCA_910591685.1. Classification (NCBI taxonomy): domain Eukaryota; kingdom Metazoa; phylum Arthropoda; class Insecta; order Coleoptera; family Chrysomelidae; genus Galerucella; species Galerucella tenella. The sequence continues at coordinate 12,028 of CAJUYH010005320.1, forward strand.
AAAAAAAAAAAAAAATTTTTTTAAGTATTCAAAACGTGCACGGACAGCAAATAACTTGTGACGGGCACGTGATAAAAATTAATATTTATTGATGGAATCAAAGACGAAATGGTGAACCTTTCTCAGAGTAGTAGAAAGATATTTGTTGTGATAATAATATTGAATTTAGAAACGTAGGGTCTCTCTTGGCGGATCAATATCTATATCGACATGTTCATACGAACGGCCGTTTATAGAAACAATAATAAAGACATGACGAGGGAGGGTGGAGGACAAGATAAAAAAATATACACACACAGACACACGCCTTTTAATATCACACACAATCGACAAAATGGCGCGCTAAGTGAATGCACATTGATAACAAAATATAGACAAGTGGAAAAAAAAGAGAAAAAAAAAGAAAAAAAAACACTACGATTTTGAATATTAATATATATTTATGGAGAGCTATTAGCCTATCTAAATAATATTGTTTAAACAATTATGAATTAGTGCATAGTCACTTAGTTTAAAGACTAATGTCGATTATCAATGAGTGTTGTGAGATAATGTCTGTGGGCAAACACACGGGGTAATCACGCAGTTTGAAATACACATATATTCACACATAATACTGAGACTGCTCCCTCGTTGACTTGTATAATTTAAAGAAAAAATTAAAAACCATGAACAAGAGTTGAAGAGGAAGATAACGAAAAATAATGAGCCATTAACTTGACAGACATGAGACAAAAAATTTTTGATCACAATAATTGTCGCTCTTTCTCGTCATCAAGTGTCATTTCACTCAAATAACTATTCAATAAATATATCAGTGCATCGAATACATCGCGTCACAACCTTTTTGCTGCTCGTCCACTATTCTTAAGGATCAATACGTTTTTCTCCATATACTATCGCTTGCTCTCTTCTCTTCATTTTGAAATTTTCCTCCCTGTCACCATCTCGTTATCATGTTCTCGGACACACACACACACACATACACACATGTGCAGACACATGCATACATAAACACACTGCATTCTTTGATCCAGTATTATTGCGCTGGGCTTATACATTTAAATTAAAGAGAAATAATGAAAAAAAAAAAAAAAATACTTAAGTAGCATTACGTGCCTGTTCCCAAAATGGAGCCGCGAAATTTTTCGCCCAACAACGATGCGGATACAATCATGACAATGTCAAAGACGCTTTCGAATGAAGTGTTCAATTATATTCTTGAGAAAGAGCGACATTCGCGATGATTAGTTTTCAAAGAAAAAAAAAATAAATAAATGAGTAAATAAGAATTAAAAAGCAAACAGTCGCTTTTGTTAATTTCGTTTAAGTTACTTGAATGAGGTTTTTGTATATTTTCCAAAGTTTTTTTTTTTTTCTCGCCTACTGCACAGTAATGTTAATTTGTTTTATTTATTTATTATTATTATTATTATTATTATATATTTTTTTTATATCAATCGATTTCTTCAGACTTCCGCATTGTCAAATTGAAAATTAATCATGAATGAGTGTGTTTTCTCTATGGGGTTTTGATTTGTAACACGAATAACCCCCACACATGAGGGAGTTACCAACGAAAAATGGGGGTATGATACGCGCGTGAAAATAACCACACGACCAATTGGTATTATTATGATATATATTTAATTAAAAAAGAAACAAAGAAAAAACAATTGACACAATTAAAAACCAAGAGAGCTCGATCATGGCATACTTATTACAAATGCCAACTCACATACATACACACACATACGGACACAGTTGTGCTTGTTTGAATAGTAAAAAAAATTGGGGCTTTTGGTTATCAAAGTGAGATTGGTGGTAGGCTGCTGCTGCTGCAAAAAAAGCGATATTTTCTAGTAAACATAGATTTAAGTATATAAAAAAACACCTGCAATGTGATATTCTCGTGTCTTGTTCAACGAGAGACGTTGTTCTGAGATATAGCTGGCGTTTGTCTTTGCGCGTAAGTTTAGTAGACGACTATTGACAAAAACAAAAAAAAACCTGATGAGAGAAAGGAAAAAAAAAACACATTAATAAAAAATATTAAAACATAAATAATAATTATCATGAGAGAACGAATGAAGCTCCGAAATTTTAAATGGAGAAGATAAAACAAAGTTGTAAGATAGATACTAACAAGCAAACAAACAAAAAAATAATCCCCCACCCCACCCCAAATAAAAGCAGTTTGAATGGTGCGTATATTAGATTGATGACGTGGTTGGTAAATTAATAATACGATGGGAAGTGAATTTTTAGTATGTAAGTATAATCATTGTCGCGGCTCAAAGAAAAATGTTGCGGTGTTTCCACACACGTTATTTCCTTTCGATATAGATGTATATTTTTTTTTTTTTTTTTGTTGTTTATCTTTGATTGTGAATTTTGGTTGAACGAGTGTCTTATTATCATTATTACCTATATATGTATATATATATATATATATTTTTTTTTTTTTTGGTGTACCGGGTATTTCTTCCGGCGAAGTTTTCCAACATCGCCTTTGATAGTCTATAAGATCTGATTTTTCTATGCCATTTTAGTTAGTAAGGGTGTTTATTTTTTTTCTTTTTTGCTGTTTTACTGTTTGGTTTTATAATTACTATTGCTATGATTATATCTATTATTATTATTATTATTATTATTATTATTACTTTGTGGTTATGTTTGTATTTATGCAGTGAAGAGTCAAATCCGTCGTCGTTGTCATCAGTGACCTCTTTTTTTTTTTATTTTTTCTCCCATGAATTTTTCGAGATTTATTGACTTGGCACATTAACTTGTGGATGACAAAAAAAAAGTAACAATCTCGTATATAATTCTTGAGTGAACAGCAGCGGTAGCAGCTGTCATAAATCATGAACTTTATTCGATATCCCTCCATGTTATAGAATTTATTTCGTGTAGTGATTTGCGCGTTAGCGTATAACATAAACACAAATGAAAAGAACACACACAATCTGTAATGCCTACATTATTTTTCATGCAC
>CAJUYH010005321.1:0-23677 GCA_910591685.1 Galerucella tenella
ATACTTTATAACTTACAGAACAATTACTTCACAACTTTTATTATAAGAATTATGTCACAAAAACATTTACAACTGTCAATCTGACGTCCTCATTTCGTAACGTTGTATAGGAAAAACAAAACATCCTGCATATTCTTTGACACATTTGCGCAAAGTTATTTATAATTGACTTAGCATGCGTTCGTCTATCTCTAGATCACTTATTGCAATGGTCAACTATTCTCTGATGAATTATGAGTTTCTGACAGTTTCTGATTGCGGTTGGAACAGACCTAAAATAATCAACAAAAAATCCTGCTTCTACCGATTTGCATGGGCTGGTCTATTCTATAAACATGTTTTGTCGTTTCGAAACTCTTCTTCACCATTATCTGTACAACAAAATCCAAAAAAATCTTCTGTAATCCCTAATCACCAACTGATGCCTTTTTTATATATGTACCTGTACCTACATATAGGCGAGGAGTCTCATAGCACATCAAGCTCTGTCAACACAAGTAGCTACTCGTATTTTGTGCGTTGAGCAATATTATGGGTTCCCTAAACTAGCACCTCCTCCTTCGGATCTCATACGGCCAAGGAAGTCGTTGAAAAAGCTTGCTGTAGGTGAACAGAAAATGGAGCATTTTTCTCTTGGACGTGCAAACGGCAATTAACAAAGGCTTAAAAGCTCTAGGAAAAGACCCACCTGCATAAGGAGAAAGGGAAGGCGGGGTAGGAGAAAATGGAGTGCGTTCACACTTTTCACATCATACTTCCCTGGAAAAAAAAGGTTTTGGAGTTTCTGATAATGTTGTGTGGTGTTTGTGTTTTTTTTATCAATATCAACATAAAGTGAAAAATATGCTATGCACAAAGTATGAATGCTTCTTGATTATGCAGGCTGAGCATTTCCAATTGACAATTTTTAATCATAGCGGAACTGAATTTGAGGTTTTAAGAATGCAATGTGTAATAATAACAGACTAAGTTACGGAATGAATGAATTTAACTAAAAAAAAGAGTACAATGGATACCATCCTGAGTATTGGTTCAAGGCAATCAAAGTAGCAAGTCATGTGGTCCGGGTTGGATTGGATCTCTTTTGAAGGAAATTGACGACTTCAAATAGGAGTATAGGGAAATCAATCATATCATAAATTCATTTCCCTGCCTGCAAAAGCACTGAACACTTTGATTTTTTCCTAAATATTATATAAAGTGTCCAGTTAGTGTAGCGTTGCGATGCTAAAATCACTTGGGACCTTATTTTGACTTTTATAGTGTTCCAAATAACGATGCCACAGAAATGAATTGCATATCTGGATTTGAAAAGTGGTGAAACTACGGCACTTAATTTTGGGTATCCTGTATGATTGGAATCAAATATTACACTTCTATCGGTGTTTCTGTGGTAACTACGTTAGCGATGTCTTTTTATGTCGGTTTTAGTGAAGAAATTTTGACAAATTTCGTGATAACTCGGCGTCATTATGAGAACGTTAACTTGTAATGTGGACCTAATTGGTGATTCAGGAAGTGTCAAAATATCCCCACCATTCCACTTAAAGAAATTCATATCTGTGGCATCCTTTTTTTGAAACAATCTGTAGCAGGCAAAATAATTTCAGAAAATAGTTTCATTCGTGTTACATTCAGGTTCCAAGTGATTTTTGTATCTCATTTCAAATAACGCCGTAAGAGAATGATGCCGCACCACAGAATACACCAGTCAAACAAGAAACGAAAGCCGGCGTAAATCCTTTGATGTTTTGGGGGCAAAATTTCTTGACCTTCAAACTGACGTTGACAGATAACGGATCAAGTTACACTGAGAAAATTATTCACAAAATGTAAATTAAATGTTAACTACACGCGAAAAAGTGAAACCAAAGAATCTTAAATAATAATTGTTTATTTGTATGACTTGTTTTGACCAAGTTTCAATTCTTGAACTCAATTCATGAATTGTTCAAGTTAATTCATTAGCTCAACAAATATTGTGAAAAATATTATAAATATAAGTTTTGTCTTCTGTTTTTTGAGTAGGTACCATCCATTATTAAAAATAATGAGCTATTGTTCAACCGAATTATTCTTATTCTCTATATTGTTATCGAAATTATATGTGTAAGTATGTATTTATGTAGCATGTAGGATAGGGTAAATCTAAAATCCGATACAATAATAATAGATTATATATTTATAGGTAATATAAGTTTACAAGAGGAAGAATTTCAGTGAATGATGATATAAAATTACAATAAGTATGGTGCTTGTTTATAAAATTTGTATTATTTATGTATTTGAAAGTTACACTTCACCAGATTCTAAATTAAATTTTACTCCCAGAGAAAATGTACTGATATCTGTGACAACGAAGTTATAAAAAAGAAGCGACAGTGAACTTTTTTTTATAGATATCGTAGTTTTGTTGTATTTTTCAATTATTATCATCCATCACTTGAATGACAGCCACGAATTGCCAAGTTTTTGGCGCCATAACTAATAAATGTAATTTTGTGAACAAATGTTTTCGTTCAAAACACAAAAATATGTAGTTAATCAAAAAGCTTACAACAACGGAAATTCTCTGGTAAACAATAAAATCACATCTTATCGACAGATAACGGGCTTAAAATGGCGACTGTCAGACATGCGCACTCAGAAAATGAATTGTAAAATAGCACAAGCTTCGTTTCTTCTTGGGATGGTGTATTCTGTGGCCGCACTAAATGGATACAAATATGGATGTATCTTCTGTAAGTTCCTTGTGACATTATTTATTATTTTTCCTCTTATTTTTTGGGAATAAAACCACAATAAAGTTTTTCATTTCTTTTTATTTAGACGTTTCGGTGCTTCAATACAACTAAATGCAGATGAATGTGTAGCTAGTATTTCAGCCGAATGTAGTCAAATTTGGTTACCAATGTTAGAAAGATAAATGTCCAATAATTAATTACCTGCGTTATCAGGATAGCATCATAAGTTTTTATCCAGGTTTTCTTATGATTTATCATTGGAATAGTTGTTAATCGATACACACTTCAATACATAAAATCACCAAACTGAGTCATACATATTTTGGAAACAAAAATAATCATACACAAAAAAGTAACAACAAACGCGTTTTATTAACAACATTTCCAAAAAAGCGAAAAAAAAGCGCTATCCCAATAAAAACCGTTCCTGGAACGTGCACTTCACTGGATTCCATTTCTAGTAGACTATCATATCGTAAGAATGTCATAAAATAAAATATTTTATTTCACATTTTTTCAGAGATGTAATCTACTATGAATGGACCTTAATAAAATTTGACAACAAAGTTTTGTAGTCTTAAACTTCAAAATATTATTGATTGTATAGTTGTAAATTTTGTTGTATTCTCGTGAGCTGGGCAAGTCAAACAAGATTGTCAGAAGAAAACCCTTTATTGGTTTAAATTGTACAATGTAAACCCGACAAGAAATGTGCGAAAAATGACCAAGAATACTGCCAAGCTTTCTGTTTTATAGAACATGTAAATCATGTGATCGAAGCATCTAGAATTTTAAGTTAGGCCAATGAAATTATGACAACTTTACTAATACTGACCAATGAGACAAAAGCGCAAATGTTAGTGTTTCTATGAACTAGATATGAAAACAGAAAACTCAGCTAATTACGAAATAAAACCTTTTATGAAATATATTATGTAGAAATATAAAGAATGCTAAGAATGTGATTAATATGCATTTCATTAATAGAACAATAGAAATAAAATAAGAACAATACCTCGAAGAGGGTGTAAAGTTAGGGCTTTACAACACCTCCCCCCTAATTTTTAAAATTGTACCTTGGGTTACAATTTTCAGCACGCTCATGGCTTTCACTTTCAATGTGTTCATTAACAACGTCGGTTTCGTCAGCTGTTTGGTGTGTCTCTGGGATTTTTATTTCATTTTTAACTTGAGGTTTCACTATAATAAACATTTTTCTTATTATGTAATATGATATCAAAACACTTATTAGTATGAGTAATATTACATATATAATTACATTATGCAAATTCCATGAGAGATAGGATTGATCTTGAACTTCGTCTAAATCAAAAGATAGTGAATTTAAAACCTGGCTTAATTTTGATAGGGTTTGAATATCATTAGATTGAATTGTAGTAGGTGAATTTATTTTTAAGATTTCAATATTACTGAGCTTCGAATAATTAAAGTGTATCTCTTTCCTTATATCCAAGGGTGGAATATAATTTACAGTAGTTTTGGTAAAGTATTCGTTATGAGGGGCTAATATCATATCTTTTGTATAGGCTGAACAATTTGAATTAATGTGAAAAATTCCTGTACCATTTAGTGTTAAGGATAATCTTTGTTTAACAGATTTACAATTAAGATCTACATTTTCTTCTGTAGGGATAGTGTACAACCATGAGTTTGCTTGGGCTGATTGTATAAAAATAGGATAAGTTACAAACAATATTTTTTTATTACAAGTTTTATTTTTTTGGCAAATTTCACAAGAACGAATGAATTTTTTTATATGTTTAAACATGTTTTTCCAGCGATATTTTTCCTTTATCCGATTAAAAGTTCTATTAACTCCTTGATGTCCACCTAGGGGACAATTGTGATACTCTTTTAATATGGTTTCTATTTCCTTTTGACTAAGGTCTTGATATACGTTGTTATGACAAATTGTGATTACTGCATTTGCTTCTCTGAAAATATAACGAAACATTATCCTAATAACGTCTAGTTTTAATCGCTCGTTTTTACATTCATCAGCTGAGAAGGCAAGGTCACTAATACCGTGTTCTGTTACAATAGACTTTAAGTTCGTTAATGAATAAAAAATATCATCGTATTTTGTTTTTTGGAAATCTGATTCTTTTGTAATTAAATAAATAAAAAATCGATCATTGTGCTTTAAATATGCAATGTCGTGTAGCTTTCTATTTTGCGCTTTTAATTCGGGGTGATTATTATCGTATTTTTGGTGGTCATCAAATTCTTTACTCGCAAAGAAAATTATACTGGGTTTGTCTACATTATTTACAACGTCGGTAATATTTTCAGAGACATCTATAATATTTTTATTTATGATAACTTTATTTTCGATCTCTTTTAGATATTGATTATAAGAGTTATTAGTAGATGCAGATCTACATTTTATAAATCCGAGAAAGACTATCAGCATTGGAAATAAGTTTACCGGGTCGGTAAATAATCTTGTAATTGAATTCTTCGAGTTTAAGTCTGAAACGAGTTAGTCTTGAGGAAGGATTTGAATGTGAAAAAAGAAAAGATAGCGGTTTGTGATCGCTGACGATTAGGAAGGGTTTATCACCCCATAGATAAGGTCGAAAGTGCTGCGTGAACCGTACTATACTTAAAATCTCACGTTCAATTGTCGAATAATTTTGTTCAGCCTTATTCAAAACTCGACTAGCGTAAGCAATAGGTCTATCTTCACCTAATTTTCCTTGAGATAAAACTGATCCTATCGCGTATTTACTCGCATCTGTTGTTAAAATAAATTCCTTTTCAAAATCCGGATATTGCAACACGGGAGGACTAATAAGTTTTTCCTTTAAGATAGAAAATGCTTCATCACAAACAGCGGACCATTCAAAAGGCACGTTCTTTTTTAACAAATTATTTAAGGGATAAGCGATTTTTGCGAAGTTTGGAATAAAACGCCGATAATAGGATGCTAATGCTACGAATGATTTTACTTGCTTTTCGTTTTTGGGAGTTGGAAAATTTTGAACGCATGAGACTTTAGAAGGATCTGGTTTTACACCGTCCTTAGAAATGATATGTCCGAGGTAATTAATTTCTTTTCTCAAAAAATTGCATTTTGCAGGCTGTAACTTAAGATTATGCTTCCTGAGAGCATTAAAAACATCTATAAGCTTTTTATTATGGTCTAAAAGAGAATTTCCAAAAACAACTATATCGTCTAGATAAACAAAACATTTGATTCCTTGTAAACCTGTTAAAACACTATTCATCAGGCGTTGAAAACATGCCGGTGCACCTTTAAGGCCCATTGGTAACTTTTTGTATTGGTAGTGACCCTTAAAAGAAAATGCTGTACACGGTTTGCTTTCCTCGCTAAGAGGAATTTGGTGGAACCCATTAGCTAGATCTACAACTGAAAAATATTTTGATTGTCCCAAATGATCCAGAATGTCAATTATATTTGGCAGAGGATAAGCGTCCGATTCTGTAGATTCGTTAAGTTTTCTGAAATCTACTACTAATCTAAATCGTGTTTGGTTATTTCCTAGTGATTTTCTGGGAACGATAAGAATGGGAGAGTTAAATGGCGAATGGCTAGGCTCTATTATGTCATCGTCTAACATTTGCTGAATTTGCTTATTTATTTCGTTTTTCTGTTGTTCAGGAAGTCTATAGGGTTTTACAAAGATGGGTTTATTAGACTTAAGGGGAATAGAATGTTTGATGGCATCAGTACAAGTTAGTTTGTCTCCATCGAGATGAAATATGTCATTAAATGTTTTACAAATTTCTAGAATCGATTCTTTTTCCTCGGTGTTCATATGCGAAGTATCGATTAGTGACTCGATCCTTGCGATTCTTTCTCCGCTGTTAGTATTTGTAATGTGAACAATATGATAGTCTTCTAGCTTATCGAAATCAAGATTTAAGTAATTAATTTGAACGTTCGACTCTGAGGAATTTATTATGCTAATAGTGCACATTCCGTCCTTAGGTTGGACGATACAATTGCCTATGTACACACCGGGTTTTATTTCTTTATTCAAACAAACTTTTGGTTCTTGAAAATTTACATAAATTCTTGCAAATAATTCAGTTCTAGGAGGAATGGTTATATTGTATGGACTCGTTAAGTCAAAAAAGAATTTATCTTTACCTACAGGAATGAATAACTGATAATCGATGGAGACTCTAAACTTTGTTAAGAATTCTTTTCCTAATATACCATCTGTTAAAACTGAAAAACTGTTAGGAACTACGTGAAACTCGTGCTCAATAATAATGTCATTTAATTGTATTTTCGCATAACTGATGCCCATCGAAGTGATGCATTCATTTGTTTTACCTTTAATTTTTATAGTTTTGTCAGTGTATACAATCGCATTGTCATCGAGACGACCAATTTTTATTACACTGATATCCGCTCCCGTATCTACTAGTAAATTAGCAAATCCGGTAGTGGTCAAAGAACAAGGAATTTTTACATACGACGAATTTGTAACGTCAGACATTTTGAAAATTTCTTTCGATATTTTTTTTATTTTCTGCTATTTTTACAGAATCATTATTAGTGAAACATTTCTGAGCTTGAATGCTTGATTCATAATTGAATTTATTTATTTCGTTTGTAGATTGTGAGCGAAAATTATCGCTCGGACTTAGGTATGTTGGCACATCATGAAAATTTGAGCTAGATGTTGAATTAGAGCTTGAATTTGTGTGGAAAATGGGGCTTGATCTTGAATTAGAGCCGTCACACTGATTTTCATATGAATTTGAGTTTGAACTTAATGGATTAGAAATTAGCATTGAACTTTGACTAGCCTGATTTATGGTCGTTTCTCTTAGGCCGTTTTTAAATTCTGGGCGCAAGAACTTTGGCCTCCGGATGTACTCGCGCCCTGTTCGTTTCCCTGCTGCTGAGATGATATGGAATCTGATTGATAATTTCGATTTCGATTTACGTTACCGTAGTTGGTACGTGCATTAATACTATAATTGTTATTGGAATTATTATATAAACGTTTCCGACATTCTTTAAGAGTATGTCCGAACTTCCTACAATATCGACACTGAGTTTGTCCTTAATTAATATTTCTCTCTACTTTTATCTGCTGATTTTGATTTGGTGTAGTATGTTTGGGATAAGAAGGGAAAGAAGGAGTTCGGTTTAGAAAACATTGATCTATAGTATGATTAGATTTACCACATTTACTACAATTCCTTTTATTAAAATGATTATTATTATTTGGGCGATTTTTATGATTTAATGTGGCATTTGGCGAATTCGACGATTTTATATTACGTTCCTCCTCACAAGCGGCTTCTACAGCATCTGTGAAACTTTGGAACCGACTAGCTTTTATTATTAATTGAACAGGTGGACGCAAACCATCCACAAATGCCTTAAGGGCTGATTTTTTATTTAAATTTTCTATGGTTGCTTTGGCAGCTATACCTTCGCTCGCTATACAAGCGTCGTTCAAATCTAGAGTTAAACGTTCAATTCTGTTTGCAAAATTTCTTATGGACTCGTTAACAAATTGTCTAGAATTAAGGAGTTCTACTTGAATTTGAGCTATCGTCCTTCGCTCTAAGTACTCTTCTTGTAGTATAAGTTTCAACTGAGGCCAATCATCATAAACCTTATATTTTAATAAATTGTAGGCTTGACCTATTAGTTTAGGTTTCAATATATTTAAAAACATTTGTTGATTAGCCCGTGTTGTCGCAGTTTCCCAAACAACATCGCAACATGATAGAAATTTATGTAAGTTAGCTCTATTCCCATCGAATTCTGGGATCATTTTAAATGCAAAGTCTACAGAGAAAGCCATTATTGCGTTGTCGTTTTCTTCTTCAGTGTCTAAAAATTCGTCATTTACTAATTCTTCATCGGACATCAGATAATAATTTTCATAAAATTGACAACATTAAATTTTTCAGCATGGATAAACGATGGGAAAAAATGTTGCAGAATGAAATATATTGTAAAAAAAAAGTGATAACCTTGTTACACAATGTCCAAAAGAAAAAAAAAGTTTGCCTTATGATTTTTTTCCCACGGGTCACTCTCGCACAATTCACCTACCGGCACTACGCACAGATCACTCACAGATCGTCCAGTAATTCCAATGAAAAGGGATGCAGACTGTAGGCTACCTCGATGAATCAGGATTATCAGGAACTTGAAGCGGTCGTGCAGCAGCGACCTGTTACACTGGACTCTAGACAGTACTAGTGGAATCTCTGGATGCGGCTTTAAGATGCGGTAGTTCGGAAATAACTACTACTGGACAACTTTCTTTCAAGGTTGCACAAAACAATACAATTTCCAACGGACTTCAAAATTTTCTTCCTTCACTTTTAGCACTAAACTCAATAAATACGACGATAATTAGAGGTACTTTTACAATGTCCCAAAACTCGAACTTCCAAGTTTAACAAAGAACTTTTCTGAAGATATTCCGGCTTGGTTTAGACACAAAGTAACCCCACACCTGACACCATTTATGTTGTATTCTCGTGAGCTGGGCAAGTCAAACAAGATTGTCAGAAGAAAACCCTTTATTGGTTTAAATTGTACAATGTAAACCCGACAAGGAATGTGCGAAAAATGACCAAGAATACTGCCAAGCTTTCTGTTTTATAGAACATGTAAATCATGTGATCGAAGCATCTAGAATTTTAAGTTAGGCCAATGAAATTATGACAACTTTACTAATACTGACCAATGAGACAAAAGCGCAAATGTTAGTGTTTCTATGAACTAAATATGAAAACAGAAAACTCAGCTAATTACGAAATAAAACCTTTTATGAAATATATTATGTAGAAATATAAAGAATGCTAAGAATGTGATTAATATGCATTTCATTAATAGAACAATAGAAATAAAATAAGAACAATACCTCGAAGAGGGTGTAAAGTTAGGGCTTTACAACAATTTTTTATTTTCGTTGTGTCAGATAGGGACCAAAAATTATTTTATCACTAGTTAATCTTGACAACGGTAGCTGAAACGCTACCGAAACGTCGAAATAAAAAGGAATAAAAAACTTTATTATGGTTTGATTCCCAAAAAATAGGAGAAAAAATAATAAATATGGATGTGTCACACATTTAATTCCAACTGCAATTTGCTATGAAATTTCAGATGAAAGGGAAATATATTTGTTGTATCCAAGCGAATTAATTGTCCCAGGTATTCACCAAAGTATAAATACTTTTCTAAGTAGGTAACTTCGCTCTTTGACGTAACAGATAATCGACAACGGTAGGTACAGCCGTATTTTTTCTATCTTATATTATGATAAATATTACTTACCTATAGCACTCAACTGGGTGTGCGTTGTTCTTGAATGAAAAAAATTATTTGGACATTCGTCAACTTCGGCGAGCAGTAACGACTCGCTTCGGGTCATTGATTGATTGTCCGCCCGAGTTTGCTACTCAACATGCCGTTCTACACATTATTAGCGGCTGTCTCTAGGCATCGATACTTAGCTTGGTGGTCCCATCCTTCTTGCATTTGTCGGTATGGCTCTCTATGACTGTTCTCTAATTGCTTCAACTTCCTATGTTTTTTGTTGTTTTTCTAGTTAAGCTAAGATTGGCGTTAATACCGAGTAACAACTTTCTGCTTGTTAGAGGCGCATAGACGAAGATTTTTATGGTTTTAAAGGAAGCTCACCTGATACCTATACTTTTGAGTGTGTGAAAATATAAACAGTGAATCGTAAGTACAATTATAAACCGTCCAAAATATTGAATGAAGAACCTAAATTGTTAGGTTTCAATTATATTGAGTAGAAACTATTAAATCTGATGGCTTGATAATTAAGATTAAGAACGCGTTTGGTTTGGCGTGACGTCACGGAACAACAGACGAGATTGGTGTTGAAGGAAAAGGTATATGCTAAGTCACTTAAAACGAATTGCCGGTTAGGGTAGAGTTATTATTGTTATAATAATTTTATGAATAATATTCTTATTAATATCGTTATTTAGGACATATACTCTCAATTATTATTGATAAATACTTCTCCTTGTTGGCCAGCGAGGGATATTAAATGGCCAGTCTGATATTATAATCTTCCTAAAGTGGATTCTCTCATGACAGTAAATGTTATTCCAACTGCTAAAATGTATTCTAGAATTGAAAAAACATTGAGTTGACTAGCATGATAAGCGAAGAACCAGAATGAAAATTGTATTTGAGAATTGTAATTTTTTACCAATCAAAACGTGTTTTTTTACAGATCACCATTGGAACGGATGAATTTCAGTGGAAAAAATGAGCAGATTTGGGATAAATTCCATCGAATCATTTAATGAAAAAATGAGAAATAATAGCTATCAATAAATAATCACTCACTCCAAAATGTAGTGGAAACTGAATTAAAGAGGGCATTATTGACTTGCTCAGAAAGTTGAGCTCCAAGAGAAGCTGCACAAAGTTCTAGCCTTGGTATGGTAATAGGTTTAATTGGTGACACTTTGGACTTTGAACAAAACTGATGGAATTCAAGTGTAAGTTACTGAAGCTGAAACTTCTTACTTATATGCATGAAGCATATGCTCTCTGAGAAGCATCTGAAAAACATTGAAAATCAGCTATTTCATACTCCAAAGGAGTACAATTTATGTGAAATATTAAGTTATTGAGATGATTATTCAATTGAATAAAGAAGTCATCCTCAATCGTCCAAAGATCATCAGGAATTCCATCATCCCAGTCTAGTTTCCTAGCCCAAAGGTCTTGGATTAATAATTACGGAATGATTATAATTGTTCTGAAGAAAAACTAGCGGGTCGTAAATTTTGGAAATGTAGGAGAGTATTGTTCTTTTTCAATTATTGTTTGAAACTGTGGTAGGTGAGATAATAAAAATTAACAAGTCGGGTTGATTGATCCATTGAATGCCTAATATTTATGAAGAATTGTTTTCTCCTAATGTCAAGACAGGATTAGAAATATTTTCATCAGAAAAATTATCAAGCAGCTCTGGTGAATTGGAAATCCATTTTCTGATGACCTGAACTTAAAATGGGCGAGATTTGTAGAATTTCAAGTTAACGTTAATTGTCAGACCCCGTTAGTAAATCGTCAACATAAAAATCTTTTGAAATTGCGTTGCATGCTGTTGGAAACTGTTCAGGGAAAATGTCAAAAAAGTGGAGTAGTAGTATTTTTTATTTTGATATGTACCATCAGTCTTACACTAATTTAACATAACATCAATCTTCAATTGTGATATTGTATAGCAAAACAGTTCTTATATGATATGATACCACACTCTCCGTAAATTGTTTTGGTACTTTTCTGCATTCCACTTATAAAAAACTTATGCTTATAAAAATTTGTGTTATTTCTGACCCTATAATTGGAATTACTTAAGAAGTAGGTACCTTCCTCATTGGATTCACTTTCAATCAATACTTGTAACTCTTTGATGTGACAGGAATGGTCCCAATTACTACCTACTGCTCAGTGACACATTTGGCCCTTCTGAATTCTCTGTGGATTTCATTTATACTTATCATCATTTTTGAGGCATCATCTGTAACAACATAAATAATGAGTAATTTATGGGTACATAGTTGTGCAATTATACACGTAATATAAAAAAATGTTTGGAATATTTTTGATTGCTTCCATTATTGGGTATTCTGCAACAGAATTGAATAATGATATTGAAGAAACTTACCTTTAACAAAACATAGCACCAGCTACGCGCGATACTTATTTTTTCCTCGAAATTTGCTGAAATTAAGCATAAGATGTAACCAAAAAAATGAACAAACCCTCTCCATTTACGCAACCTTACGTTATTTACCACACCGTCACTCCTCTAAACACTTTTAACCCTTTTACTATACTCTCAGACAGACATTTTTTATATAACGGGTGGCCAACTAAGAACGGCCGTCGGCTCAGGAGTGGATTGTAGCACAGGTTCGGGAACAAAAATTATAACGAAAGTGGCATCGAGAAGCGTCTGGATATTCTTTTCAGAATTGTAGGTCCAACGCTAGAAGGCGTATTTGACAGCTGAAATTTTAAAATGCAAAATTTTTCAAAATTTACTCAATTGGAGCATATTAAATATTATAATCAGATTCCTCCACAAATTTTGCATATTTCTAATATAACAAGTTCAAGTCTATCTCTTCAAATAAGGGGTTAGGGAGAGTTACGAAAAAACGCCTGTAATTCCGGTTCTGCCTGACCGATTTCAATAAACTTGATGTTGTTTGAAAAAGCTTTTGTTAAACAATCGAAAATTTATGAATATGAAGCAATCTGATTGATAACATAAATGCTAGAGGGCGCTTTTTTATTTTTTTCAAATATTGTGTTTTCTCGTAACAATTTCGAATGGAAGCATACAAATTGGAGTAGGTCTTTAAAAAGTAGACTAAATTAATAATAAAACACTGCAAACCGCAAGGCGATATTTTTTTCCTATCCTGAGATATCGTAAGAAACAGGCAAATGGAGGGAATTGATCGTTCAACGTCTAGAAGGTTGGTGAAGTAAGTTGTGCTACATTTTTTCAATTATATAAGAATGTTATATTTGTTTTCAAGCGATGTGTTAGTAAATCAAAAGCATAAAATATCAATAAAAACCGATATTTTCCCAGCAACAACAAATACAGTTCAAAATATGAATTACGATTCAGGTCGCGTTGTATCAAACACCTAAACTCAGATTAATGATTACTGATGTTTTTCGTTTGTCCAGTAGGTGACCACTTATATGTTTCTCATTCTTATCATACCGGGAATATTATTAAATTGAAGTTAACCTACATGACTAATGTATTTGCCGCCATTTTATGTCCAGTTTCAATAAAACACCAAATTATTTAATGAAATTATCTGTGTGAATTATATTTTCAACTAACAACATGATAATTACCTAAGTGAGGCAAAGTGAAGTAAAAATGTACCAATAATAAAAATAATGGAAGACCTGGCGAAAAAAATTCGTAATAACATTACGAAAGTTAATGCATTCAAAAAAATTTCGTTCACTAACAACGAAGCCTTCAATGAGAGGAAATTTTGGAGCACAGCAGATATCGAGGTGCGGTTTGCTGCATTGTGTTCAGTAAGGTCCCAGGAAACACTTGAAAAAATGTGGGTTTGCATTTTTTTGAAAAACGCCTTCTGGGCCGGAAAATGCATTTTCCAATTGCATCATTACTTGCACCATTATTGGAAAGATTGGAAACTTGGAAAAATCGTTCGGAAATCGTTACTCGGGTATTAGAATTCCCCAGGGGTATCCGGGGTGGCTCTGTGGCGGTGCGTGGAGGTGAATATGGGAGGAATGGCAGCGTGTATGAAAATCGCTCCAAACTCGTTACTCCGGGGGTTCTCGGGGATGCTGGACTCAGGGGCGCCTCTGCAGGGGTAGGTATACGGAGGGGTCATTATTGGGAGGACAGTATAGTCCATGTAAATGGCTCAAAAATCGTTACTCGAGGGTTTTCGGGGATGACGAGTAACAAGTTTGGAGCGCTTCCCATGGACTATGCAATTTTTCCCTAGAATGACCCCCCGGATACCCCTGCAGAGGTGCGCCTGAGCGCCCCCGAGTAATTCTAATGCCAGAATCAAGTTCAGTAACGATTTTTGAGCCATTTACGTGGACTATGCGATTTCCTCCCAATAATGACCCTCCGGATACCCCTGCAGAGGCGCCCCTGAGCTCCCCTAGGTACTTCCAATGCCTGAATTGAATTCAGCATCTCCGGAAACTTTCGAGTAACGAGTTTGGAGCGATTATTATGCACGCTGCCATTCCTCCCCCAATTCACCCCCGTGCACCACCGGGTAATTCTAATGCCCAAGTAACGATTTACGAGCAATTTTTTCGAGCTTCCAATCTTTTCCATAATGGTGCGAGTAATGATGCAGTTGGAGAATGCATTTTCCGGCCCAGAGGGCGCTTTTCAAAAAAATGCTAACCCACATTTTTCCCAGTCTTTTCTGGGACCATATACTGAACACAATGCAGAAAACCGCATCTCGATATCTGTTGTGCTCCAAATTTCCTCTACTCGGGTGATTTTGTTCTAAATGCCCTGGAATAGTTTATTAATTCAAAAATTGTGCAGTACAAAATAATGAAATATAGTTCAATTTAGATAAGTTTGAAATTTTTACATTTGTAGTTACAATTGCAGCCACTGAACAAAATCTGAATATCCAAAGTGTAAATGGAATAATTATTTATATCACGGGGGAAGTTACGGTCCAAAAGTTGGCTGACGTGTGCTGGGTTGCCAGACTTATGTTATCAAAATCAGAAAATTTTATCAGCATTTATTGTGTTGGTTTGTCGTTTTCATTCGCATTTTATGGTTTTTTATCTACTGTGTAAAATATAATCTGTTATTTTCACAACTATTCAAAAAAGAGTAGCGAACACTGCGCCGCAATGCCTAAGTCTTCATCAAGTAATGACCCTAATATCATATTTTGAGAGAGAGCGACATAACGGTGGCTGGCTAATTCCTATTACTTCTGTGAGAGATGTAAGTTTTTGATAAATAGATTATTACTCAATACTACAATAACGATGCAATTCAACATCTACATGAAGAAAGCATTTTTCTGTTAAACTTAGTGTTTCAAACTTGGACATCTTAAAATCTATGTATTTAATCATCAAAATTTCATAATTTCTGCTCTTATTTTCGAGTTCAAGGTAATCTCATACAATAAACATACAATATACATACAATACATACAATAAATACAGTAGAAACGGTGAATCTTTTCCATCACGTGACTGTTACGTCAGCAACAATATTCATATGAATCAAATCAAAACTTCTGTCAACTCGATAGAAATAATCGTTATGACTAATATTCCAAACGTCGGCCTCTCACTAATTGGCTACTAAGCAAGAAATTTAATTTTCTAATTGTAATTATCTGGTTAACATCTCGACATCATTATTGAAACTATCGATATACTGGGTAAATAAGTTACAAAGTCCAAAATTAATATCAACCATGCTGGCTTATTAGTAGAGAGCTA
This sequence comes from Galerucella tenella, assembly GCA_910591685.1. Taxonomy (NCBI): domain Eukaryota; kingdom Metazoa; phylum Arthropoda; class Insecta; order Coleoptera; family Chrysomelidae; genus Galerucella; species Galerucella tenella. The sequence goes on from CAJUYH010005321.1 coordinate 15,787, forward strand.
ATTTTTGTAGGATGTCTTGGATTTTATATACAATGTCCGCCATAAAGTTGGAACCATATGGGAATTTTTTTTATTATTGTAGTTAAATAACAACTTTGGATAGCAATCACTTCTGCTTCTGAAATAACTTAAAATGCGCCAAGTCAAAGTTGACAGGTAACATCTGTCAATTGTCAAGTTCGTAATTTTGGAAAAAATGTCCTAAAAACGGGTCAATTTGTTAAAATTTCGAAAAATGTTAATTGGAAATTATGATTCTAATCACATTTTATGCTTATGTGCCGATTTTGAGAGAGAAATTTTGATGTTCAATAAATTTCATATTCTCGTATTTTTTATTCACCCCCCATATCTGGCTACTTTAAAATCATTTGAAACTCTTCAAAGTAGTATAAAGGCTACCATTCCATTGCAAATTGTGATCATAATATTCGTACGTAAGCTGGTTTTGAAGATTATTGATATTTTCAACTAAAAAAGAGGTAGTCTCTGGATTATTTTCCAAATTTCAAAAAAATCAGAAATTGTTTTTCAACTTTTTCTTTATTAAACTTTAGTTGGATAGTACAAAAATGGTTTTAATTATAATCTGAATATCTTAACGCATAACGACTACTTTAAAATTACAAACAATAAATAAAACACTTTAAAGGAAATTACATCTCCGTGTGCCTCCCTTCGGTTTCCATACATTTTTCTGTTCGACGGTTAAATTCCCTGACAGCATTTAGTAAGAACTGCCTAGGTATATTTGCACACTCTTCCCTTATAACATCTTCTAAATGATCCACATTTTGAAAAGGCCTTCTTTTGTATACTTTTTCTTTTAAATATCCCCAAAGGAAAAAGTCCATTATGGTCAAATCAGGGGATCGCGCCGGCCAAAGAAATTCAGAAAACCTCCCTATCCATTTTCCTCTGAACAAAATGTTTAAAAATTCCCTGACTGCAACAGTACTGTGAATTGATGCTCCATCTTGTTGAAAAACCAAACGCGACCTTTCATTCAACGGCATTTCATCTACAAATGATGCAATTTCTTGTTGTTTAAGTATCGTCTAGCATTTAAATTTTGTCTCAAAAAATAAGGTCCAATTAACCTTCCCTTAAAAATGCCACACCACACATTAGTTTTAAAAGAATACTGATCTCTACACTCTATTATGAAATTGGGATTTACATCAGCCCACCATCGACAATTCTGAGAGTATACCGTTCCATTTGAGGTAAAAGTGGCTTCGTCCGTAAACATAATGTACCTTGAAAAATGTAGGCTGTCTTCAATCTCACCTTGTATTCGTGCACAAAATTCTAATCTTGAGTCAAAGTCTCTTTCTTTCAATGTATTAATAAATTTAGGCTTATATGGGTAATAATGGTGTTTCTTTAAAATTCTCCTTACAGTTGTATTTGCTACATTTGTCCTCTCCGATATTCCAGCTACAGAGGTAACCTTATGCTCCACAACATCTAGCAATATTCCTTCTTCTTTGTCAGCAATTTTCCATGCAACATGCTGTTTTTTAAAAATATTATTCACTGAACCGCTGTCCTTGAATTTTGACATAATTTTGCCGACCGTCGCTTGGGAAATATGTCTTTCAGGATGTCTGGTATTAAAAATTTCGGCAGTAGTTCTATTTGTACGGTCTTCGCCATGAATTAAAATTATTTCAACCTTTTCATCTTTTGTAAGCATGTTTACAAAATTGCCGACAATAACAACTAATATTTTCTAATAAACTGGCAATTTCGTATTTTGTTTTTAAAACTTTCATTCGGTTACTTATAGCAACGACATTTCATGGATGTACTGATTTTTTGTACATAAGTTCCTTCAAAGTGATCTATTTATTGTTTGTAATTTTGAAGTAGTCGTTATGCGTTAAGATATTCAGATTACAGTTAAAACCATTTTTGTATCATCCAACTAAAGTTTAATGAAGAAAAAGTTGAAAAACTATTTCTGATTTTTTTGAAATTTGGAAAATAATCCAGAGACTACCTCTTTTTTAGTTTAAAATATCAATAATCTTCAAAACCAGCTTACGTACGAATATTATGATCACAATATGCAATGGAATGGTAGCCTTTATACTACTTTGGAGAGTTTCAAATGATTTTAAAGTAGCCAGATACGGGGGGTGGATAAAAAATACGAAAATATGAAATTTATTGAACATCAAAATTTCTCTCTCAAAATCGGCACATAAGCATAAAATGTGATTAGAATCATAATTTTCAAGTAACATTTTTCGAAATTTTAACAAATTGACCCGTTTTTAGGACATTTTTTCCAAAATTACGAACTTGACAATTGACAGATGTTACCTGTCAACTTTGACTTGGCGCATTTTAAGTTATTTCAGAAGCAGAAGTGATTGCTATCCAAAGTTGTTATTTAACTACAATAATAAAAAAAATTCCCATATGGTTCCAACTTTATGGCGGACATTGTATAAGTATTTACAATCAGTAGTTCATAAAACTGACGTAATATTTATTCTACCGACTCTAAAACTTTTGAAATTACAGTTTGTGAACTGGGGCAATATATCACATGGAATCCATTCCATATTAAAAATAAAAAATAGAGATGTCCACAACAGACATCAAAATAAAATTGAAACACAGAAAAGCAATAGAAAATTTCTAAGTGAAACCCAAGGCCCCATATATGTAATTAGTTCCTGGTCCTTTACATCAGCAGTTATTAACAAATAAGTAAAAGAAAACTACAAAAATAATAATGATTTATTGCTTCTGAAACACAATATGTTTACAACAATGAGTACAAGGGAGTTATATATTATTCTTATTACAAAGAAAATTATGAAAAACAAAAAAAAACAAAAAAAAAATTAGAAAAAAAAAAAAATAAACCTATAAAAATATGGAAAAAAAAAATAAAAAAAGATGACAATAATAAGAAATAATAAAAATAATAATATAAAAAAGACAAACAATAATAATGTTACAAATATTCAGGTAATCTACTAACAATATTTGAAAAAAAAACAAACGATAATATAATGAAAGTACACACAAAATGCATTTGTAGGTAAAACATTTGCCTGGCCTTTTGGTCTTATCCAGTGCCATCAAATGATGGAAAAAAAAAATTATTACAAATCCTTCTTAAAAGCTCATCCATTTCGGAATCTGAGCAGTCTTCATCAGTATTTATTATCACTGGTTCTATATGTATTTCCACCAAATTTAGGTCTCGAGTAAACCAGTCTTTGATTATTTTTTCGGTATGCCTAACACAATTATTCTATTTGCACTACAATTTTCCAGTGCTTCCTTCCACATACTCAAGACCCTTTTATCACCTTATCTGTGGAGTAGCATGCTTCCCTAAAAAAATAAAAAGTTTAAAATCATCATTATCTCAAACAAAACAAAATATTTTTTCATATTTACTTCATACTAAACTGAAATACACAATTTTGATATTCACATTTACGGACAATACTCAACTTAGAAATCAGCACATGTAGAAGCTATAATTTATCACATTCAAATTAAAAATATGCACAGCTTTCTGTATTCAGAAACTTTCATTACTCAGAACCTCTACAATCAAACAACTGGTTTTCTAAGATTTTTATATAGGTACCTACTACATTGAAGCTGATGGTGAAGAATCACACTATATAGAGTATATAAGCTGACTGTATGGGTTGAGATTGAGAACATGGGAAGATGTATTATGTATGTTTGTTCACTTACTTTGTTCATACATGTTAAATACTGTATTCCGTACTGCCATTTTGGTTCCCTCGGGTACATCCTCTGTTTTTAGTTTCAATCAAGGTGTCTGACTAGGTGATGTTGGAAAAGTTGGTATATTGTCCTTCATTTTTTAAGGGAACATACCGTTTCCACTGATATTTTCAGTGTAGTTGCCACTCTCTGAAATATAATATTAAATATGAATGTCCCTAATTAGATGTTGAAGTATAATACCTCCTGAACAAATGAAATAGGTTGAAAAGGTCCGCCGTTGTTTTTTTCCATCTCAAAATATTCAATCAAGTTTATGACAAGCTCCTGTGCTCGTGAATTAAGCCATTTTTCTGCAGGCATCTATGAAAATAACTGTTGGTTGATATACTGTTACAAGTACAATCAGACACTTGATTCATGCAACTTTGAAAATTCTACAGATATTTACAAATTGTGGAGTATTATAAATACTATTTACCATCAATAAGTAGTGAAATGAGCATTTTAATATACCCGTCCCACGGTAATTTAGGTATTATGGAATGTCAAAAATTTACAAGTTGATAATGAATTGAATTCGTACTTACCAATGTCAAATGGAATAGAAAGTTAAATTAATCATCACAAGAAATGATTTCAACAATAAATACACTCTTAACCCAAAAAATTGCTAAAAACAATACAGCAAATTAATCTCGCATAACCTCAAATGCGGTGATGTCAAATTCAACTTTTAGCACGAGCAGTTATTCGCGTTACATCTATAGTATCGTTGTCTCTTTTTATGATTATTACGGCAAATTTGGAGAAGCTATAGCGTATGTCCTGTTGTTAGTCTTGTGAAGAAGACAATCGATCGTATGTTGTTATGTTTGATTTATATTGACAGAAAGATATAGTATGTAGAAAATATGTGTTGTATGAATCGTAGATTGGGTCACGTGATGGAAAAGATTCACCGTTTCTACTGTACAATACATAGAATACATACATACAATAAACATCTTATCAACATATATTTATGCCAACAACTGTCAAAAAAAGGTAGAACGTGTCGCGGGACACACGGTAGGAACTTTAGTTCCTTTTAAGCAAAAATTATGTAATACATATGACGTTATAGAAAAACGATTTGCATATTTTTTGGTGGTGGAGTAGTAAGCATACCAGACTCTCACGCGGTAGACCCGGGGTTCGATTCCCCGAGAGAAATTTTTTTTATTGTTAATTTCATTTTTAAATAATTATTCTGCTTGATATTAATAACGACAACATGAAGGAGTCCGACTGGCAACATCTACTTATGACAGCATCGTATATTTAAAAAGGGAAACCGTAGCATTATACAAATTGGACATTCAAGAACTGTACGTTTACCACAAAAAAATAAGTGGAGACATAAAATTGAATTGTTAAATTTCCAATTTGAAGTTATATTACAGTTTATAGAAATTGTTATTTTCTAGATTTTTTTTGAGTGGGTCGAAGAAAAATTATGCTGTTCGACTCGTGTGGATTGTCCATATCGCATTTGAACGATTGAGCACTCCGCCTACGGCGTCGTGCACAAACTTTGTCCTCGTGCGATATGGCCATCATATCCACACTAGTTGCACAAACTACTATCTCTATCAAAATATGCCCTTTCACATTTAGAACCAACCTGCCAAATGTCAAATCAATTTATCCATCCATTTTTAAGTTATCAAATTAAAACATTCAAGTTTTCGAAATTTCAAAACCCTGTATGTCGAAAAGTAAATGTTCTATCAATCGCGCAAAAAAAATTATGGAAATAATAGTGAATATTTATCCGAACAAATTCAAGTAGATCATCATCACTGCGAATACCAGTTTTGCATAGAATTTTAATATAGCATTCCACGCGGGCGGCCCGGGTTCGAATCCCGGCTGAAGCATATGAATCGCTGCTTCGTAAAAGAGAGAGAGACTAAGGAGAGAGCACAAGCACGCAAGCAAGGCACATAACGAATCAACGTAACATAACGTAGCGTAACGTAACGCGTAACGGTCAGATCTTTTGCGTCGCGACCCCTGGTCGCTCAAACATAACCTGACGTGAAGAGCTTAAGTTCCAAAAAGTTCCAATAACAACGTGGCAACGATGTAAAAGATCTGTCATGTTTTGTTTTTGCAAACTTCGTAAATGAACTATATCTAGATATAATAATGTTGTAGGTAAAATTATTTAGCAATAAATTTGGTAGTCGGTACCTATGGTAGTATTATAAAATTTTCTTATATTCATGACTGGTGATTGTTAGTATGAAATGATTATTATTTAGTAATAAAGGCTCACATTTCCAAAACGCTTTCCAAATGAACTATAACCTCCCCTCCCCTCCCCTCCCCTCCTGTGCTGTTTGTGGCGGTATTCCCAGATTCCGGCAATGGTGAAGTTGTACCCTCCGTTAGAATACCCCGCTGCGATAAGTGATTAGATGGTACGCAGTTCGGATGCTCCGATAATCCTAAGGTAGCTAAATTAAAATTTGGTAGGCAATTCGGTCAGTGGTATTAAGCGGTGCGCAGTTTGGACACACCGATATTTTTCAACAACTTCGTAAGGCGTTATTGAAGTATTAAATCTATTATCTACACGAAAGTGTAATGAAACATATACATAAAAAATGGTGGAGAGATGTTGGTATCAATTTCAAATTCTATGAACGTATCTGCTTTATTTATGTTTTTCAAAGAATTGAAAAGGTTATGAATGATTTTTTCATTTCTCCCATTGATGAAGATGATCTGAAAATACCTTGTTGTGATGAAGCTTAAGATGTAATATAACCTAACCAAAATATAACCTAACCAATATATTAAATATAACTACTATGTATATAAGGGAACGAGTTGCTCAAAACATACTTTCACAAACAGTGTGCATATTTTAGAACTGTGAATTTTCCACTAAACTATATAAATAACTGTTACTCTAACAATTTGAAGAAAAATTATTTGAATAAGCAGTACCACTAATTGTCTTATTGTTAAACTAGAAATGCGATTTTCAATTAAACTAGCAAATATAAATTCGCTTAGTATTCCGATATCAACAAACTCCACGAATTTATTAGCATATTAATCTTATATTGTTTCGTTTAAAAGTACGAAATCAAGATAAGGTCACAATTTTTTCTCATGTGTCGTGTATTTGAGTGTAGGTAGAGAGTACGTATGTATCTTTAGAGAGATTAATTCTCTTTCCGAAGACAAGACAGTTGATGAGATCCAGATCAGAGATAATAGAAGTATGGGAACAGCATCTCATTAATGCAAAGCTTGGCCACCGCAGCGACATAATAACCGATTCTCTAAAAGCCGTACAATTTTAATTTGATTTTCTGATAATATTTCCCTAATAAAATATTCCGATGTTATATCATAAGATGGACAATTATAGTGTATTCATAATTAGAGGAAGCCGGAAGAATGTTTTAATTTTTCATTGCTTTATTACTTATGATATTAAGAAGTCTATCACTATTTTTTATTAAAGAAGGACCAAGGCATATTCAGTTATAACAATTATCATTAAAATCTAATCTACTTCGCTAAGTATGATCTTATAACAATGGATTTATGTTACAATTATCACAGCTAATGAATATGAAGAAGAAGAAGCTCAACAGCAAATTTTGAAATTCTTCCGGATAGATTTGCATGAATGGTGTAGAGTAGATGAACCTTTATTGTCAAGAAACACAAGCAAAATCAATCAGGAAGATTTTGGGTATGGCGGTAGACACTTTACTATTGTTGAGAATAAACCACTAACACCCAGGAATATTCGCGCAGTTCGAAAAATTTCCAGTAAATTGGGTGAAATTCCACAACTCACTACCAGGAGGTGGGTAGAATGAATGTGCTATAGATAAATACTAATATAAAATTATACAGGGTGTTTCAAAAAAAGGTAACACCGTCTCTAGGATAGGTAAAAAACAGAAAAATAATTGGGGTTGGCTTAGTGAAATTTTTTTCTAACACCATCCGTTTTCAAGATAAAGGGCGTTGAAGAAAATGAAAAATTACACATTTCTTACGATTTTGCCGAAACTACTGGCACCATTGCAATGAAATTTTATACGAATAAGTTTTGGAAGCTGATATATCCCATGAATTTGTTTTTATA
>CAJUYH010005322.1:0-23675 GCA_910591685.1 Galerucella tenella
TTTGCCGAACTCTGTATAATAGTGGGCTAGAAAATTTTCTTTTCAAATAATATCAAATTAATTCACAAAAGTCAAATAATTCTCAAACAAAAAAAAAGTATTTCTAGAATGTGCAGGATATCGATATCATCTTATAAATATTATTCAATTGTATTTTTTCCTAGGAAATAGTTTGCATAATGCCAGTATGCCCCATCAAGTTGCTTACGGCGCCATCATTACCATAAAAAATCATCGCACTGGAGGAGGATATTTACATTCCCATTTTCATTTATATCCTGAAGGAATTGGAGCAAGGCAACAACAGGTGAGAATATTCGTCAATAACTATTACTCAAATCTCCGAACAATGAACATAGAAGACTAAACAGACGTATGCTGTTACGTGAGGATGTCAGACGAGTTACTTTACGCTGAGATCACGGTTCGTAAATAAAAATTATAGTTCAGAGAAAGAAAACACTTTTAATAAAAAAAAACGTGTGTACAAAACGATACAAAAATACCATGTCTTTATCTACACTGTTTTTCGAGGTTATATCTTCTTCTTTTTTACAACATAACAACAATGCAACAAACCATCGAAAAACCCAAAACCACGGCGCGCGCCAGCCGCCTTGGATGATATTAGACAACGATAGAGGCAAACGCCAACAGCGGCGTTGCCAGACTTAGAAAAAAATCTAAAATAAAAATAAAAACAATTATTGTAAGACGAAAATACAACATATTATGCCAAAGTTTATTTTTCTATATTCCACAGATGTTGTATGTATGTATGTATTTTGGGGTAACATTCACTGAGATCTATTCAGTCTCCTTACTTTTACTTGAGGCGGATTCATGCAACGTTCATTATCATTACATTTTCATTATATTATAACTACATTTACATTAGAAAAAGTTAATTACTATAGTTTCCTATATGATGTTCATGCAACCACATTATTGAATTTCAATTACACTATTCCTTTAAGAAGTTGGTCTAATTTCAACTATAAATTATAATTACATCATATTTTTAGTGAAAACCATAGATAAATATAATATAATGTCTATGTCTATGGTGAAACTGCTGAAAACCATGAAATCGCATGCGCCAAAAATGTCACAGCTGTAATTCCAAGGTCTCCTTCTATTTCGAGCAGCCACTAATACTTTTAAAACTAGTGAAACTGATATATTCCAACACGTTTTTGCTGAGAGAACCTCATAACTTCCAAATAATTGCAAATAACTGACCTTCTAGCACAACCACAAACGATTCAAATAATATTACGTTTATCAATTGCCAGTCTTGTCAGTTAATAATTAATTCGTTCCATGAACTGGTTTGATGGAGCGCTGATGGAGTCGACACTTCCGTTCGTTCGTTCCCGTCAGTTACTCAGTACTCTGTGGTTTGGTTGTCACTGCCTCAGTTAGATGGTGTACTCTGTGGTATCAAGTAGTATATCTGTCAGTCTCGACGTATTTCCGTTTAAGTCCAACTTCAAAGGAACCGACAAAGCTTTCGTCTCTTGTTAGATGGTGTACTCTGTGGTTATAATGTAAAGAAAATGTAATTATAATGCACGTTGAATGAATCGGCCTTTAAACTTCAAAATATTATTGATTGTCTAGTTGTCATATTGTTTTCGTTGTGTCAGATAGGGACCAAAAATTATTTTATCATTAGTTAATCTTGACAAAGGTAGCTGGAACGCTACCGAAACGTCGAAATAAAAAAATAAAAAACATTATTGTGGTTTGATTCCCAAAAAATAAGAGAAAAAATAATAAATAATGCGCCACAAGGAACTTACAGAAGATACATTTGCCTTCTGTATCCTTTATCAATATTGTACTGGGCGCACCTTCTTATGGCATTAATTTCCGCTTGAAAGATAGGTAATTGTGGTTTTTCCCAAGCCTTCAGAGCTCTAAGATTCAGAGTGTTTGGTTTGTCCGAACACTCCTATCCCAGTCAGTGACCATAGAAACGAAACTTGCTTGTCTCTTGATTTGAATAACTTGAGGCAAAGGCTAATCTCCTTATCAATTTCACAATAAGTAAGAAAAGTTTTACATTTCCAAATTTTCAGCTTTGCATGAGAATGGTCGCGTTCATCACAACATAGCGCTACCGAAGCAATCATCAATTTCCTGCTGAACGCGTGTTTTGTTAACTGATCAGATTGAGGGGTGTGGTATCAGTCGCCATTTTTTCAATCAGAATTAAAAAACGCTACACGCTACCGATTGATGATGCATTAACTGTCATTTATGACATATGTTGGAGACATATGTCATAAATATCTTCACCTACGACCCCCCCTGTAATCAGTCAATAGCACACAGTCGGTATCAATGTAATGACGTCTATTACGCACTGTAAAAAAAACGCACAGCTGTAAAGTAAATCGCACGGCTTCCCTAGCAACATCTTAGCAACTGTCAATAGACGTCTCCATTTTATTCAAAATTTACTATTTGAATACTTCCAATACGACCATGTTTAACTATGAAAAGCCCAAAGGGCTAAGTATATGTATTGATTATAATTGAAAAATGGACTTTCGATTATCAACAATATATTAATAATGATTAAACGTTAGTTCTTTAATGTGCTTCTTTCATTGGAAATAAAGTAATAGAGATGGAGTTTACCAAGCACCTCTAATTATGTAACTGTTATGTCTTATAAAAAATACAAGTACAAGTAGGTCGTAGGTAAAGTATAGTACGTAACTCGTGTTGTGAAGCATTTTACGCACTCACGGAATTACTCACTCGCCGCTACGCGGCATCGTGCGTAACTTTTCCATTCGTGCGTAAAATGCTTCTTACCACACACGTTACGTAATATACTATTGTTTGGAGATGTTTTAGTTTGTATATTAGTGAAAATGAGTGAACAGCTGGAGGTGACTTATTATTATTATTAATAAATTGTATCAGGAAATTCAACTCTTCTTAGTAGGCTCCAAAGTGGGGAGTTAAATTTAATGTAATTTAATCCCACATTTTAATGGTTAGAAGTAATACCTATTTCATAATTGTCGTATATATTGAGTAAAATTGAGTTGTTGTTGTTGTATTCATTGGCATTTGACATTATATGTCGATGGTTTTATTAGCACGTTCAGCAGAATTTCGAACTGATGGATCACTCAAAAAATCGCTACCTGATCAACTTTGTTGGGATGAACGCGACCAATGATATAAATATAAGCGCATTTAAACAAAACATATATATAATAATCAAGCATTACAAGTATTTTTGGCAGGTTTAAGGAATATTTACGACACATTTCTCGCGTTGGGATTTAAGTTTGCCAACGCAGTAATAACTTCATTTCTAAGCATATTTGAATATTTTTCAGCTGTCAAATTTCCATCTATAAATATAGAACCAATAATATGGTCGCCTATGATACCGGCCCAAACGTTCACCTTTTGAGGGTAATGAGTATGTGTCTCACGCATCCAACTAGGATTCTCTGCTGACCAATATCTACAGTTCTGTCGGTTCACCTCTCCATCCAATGTGAATGTTGATTCGTCAGAAAAAAGAATGGTACCAAGAGCTATCTCATTTCTGTTCAGCTTATTCATCAATCTTTCGCAGAAATGCATTCTACGATCTGGATCGTTAATTTGTAGGGATGAAGTTTTTCTTTATGAAGACATCTTAGAACAGTTGTATGACTAACATTATTTTCACGGGCAATTTGACGGGTACTTGAAGTTGGATTCTCTTTGACACTTAACAAGATATCCACTTTCACATCATCTTCAACGAAATGTGGTTTTCTTTTCAATGGATTGACATGTCCAAGTTCTCTGAATTGTGCATTAATTTTAGACACAGTACTTTGTAAAATATTAGGCAATTCGAGATACCTGTGATTAAATAAGTTTGCCACTTCAACTTGACTTCTGCAGTTATCCCCGTACCCGATCATCAAAGAGTGTCTGACAAAGATTTTACTTTTTCAGTATAAACTTTCAACACATCAACAACTGACAGAATAGAAAACAATCCACATTATTTACCGATTTAAAACAATCCACAATATTTACCGATTTTGTCTAATTATTGGCGTTTTTAGGAAATTTTTAAGTATTTATGATAAAATTCATGGGCGTAGCAGGTTTTGTTTAATAAAGAAATACGTATAATAATTAGTTAGTTTAGATTTTTGATAAATCCATATTTAGCTAATTTAAAAAAGTACCAATATTTCAAGTGTTATAAATTATTAATTTTAAAATTTCACCCTGTATAATTCATAATTGACAATACATTATTTAGTTTGTTGGAATCGGTTCATTAAGAGGATTTCAAAAATATGCAAATATACAGGGTGTTTCATTAAAAAAAACAACACCGACTATGGCATACTTGCGTGAATCACCCTGTACATTTACATTTATGTTTACATAACGCACAACTCAATTCAAAAGTTGACGTGTCTCGGCATTTTTTATAATTTTCTGAAATAATTACATAAAGAATTTTATTCCATAAGTGGTTTCCACACTGTATAATGACCAAGTTAAAAATAAAGCAATTTCTTTTCTGTTCTTTTTTCACCAGATAACAACATACACGCATAAAGACGATAACAACAAATGGTTAATAAAAAAATTCAACTCTGAAACACAGGATGGAATTGAAATAGTGAAAAATGGCGATTTGGTTCGCCTAGAACATATTCCTACTAGACGAAATTTACATTCACACAAAGAACAAGCGCCCATTACTAAGAAATACTTCCAGGTAAGTAGAGTTTGTTCAATCATCCTTTGCTTTTACGTTCATACATTGTCCAGCTTGTTCTCTCATTCATGGAATGTATGAGACGGAATTATGACTTCATTAAGGATCATCTACCAAATTCGACCTTGCACAATTATGCTTTGTATATTTTTTTGTTTCCCTACGTCCTCACGTTTAAGTTCACATAACGAAAATTTTATTAGAAATATGAAAGCTCCGCAACATGTAGGTAGCCAAGCGGTCCAAGCGTACACGTACTACTCTATAAGCTTCGTCAGTACTGAACTGGGAGACCGCTGACGGCACGCGACTACCGAAGCAGAGAGACAATGTCAGTCATAGAAGGATAGAAAAGCGAGCGATGGATTTTTATCCGATATTTTAGTGGTAGCAACCGAATTTCAATAAGGAATTGTTCGGTCATAAGTAATTTGAGGATTCTGAGATTTTTATATAGTATTCATAAAGCTTCAAATTAGACTTCTTATCAATTAGTTTTTCCATTTAATCCATATTTAATTATTTACAAGGGCTTAAACTTGCTTAATATGTGTAATTACCTCATGATTCGTATTTTTTTCAACAAAATTTGGTTAGCATTTCAAAGTTTTTATACGATGAGAACTCTAAGTTCAACATTAATCTACATGATATATTTTTTTCTTAATTTTCAATACATGCATTACCTCAAAATTCTTTGCCAAAAATACTTCGATATTTTGTCAAATCGCTGCCGATAGATTCCCCTTAACGTATTTCTTATATAAGGTCGACATAAATTTTATCTTCTCCTATACAAATAAAAAAAATTATCAATCTATATAGTCTATATAGAAAGGACAAGGAGTAATAAATCATTCATTTAAGAATATTTCATAGACGTACCAAAATATATTTTAAGAGGGTATACCGTAAGGTACATTTTGCTCGACATTTTGTATTGAACAACCCAGTTTTCCTAGAAACATTATCGGGAATATTATTTTAAAAGAAAGTAGGTATATTAAATCAGTACTTAGTATTAGTTCTTTGAGTAAAGTTGTATGAAGTTGTATGGTTTTCATAATATTGTAAACAGTTGGAATATATTTAAAACATTTGTTGAATGTTAATTGTGCAAGTACCAAACAATGTCGATAAGCCAAGGACCATCTAAATGACCAAAAACAGGTCCATTATCTTTAAATGAAAAAACTCTGATATTGAATTGTTATATATCATTGAAAAACAAGGATCCAAGTGCAAGTGTTGATGATATTGTGGAATTAACGGCTGCTATGTTGTGTGTTGCTAAATCAACAATTTATAGATTACTAAAAGAAAGCAAGAATGGAACTCTTCAACCCCGTAAAACTCCTTCAGGCCGAAAACCAATTGAGATCGATGAGTCATTAAAACAAAGACTAAGGCGTAAAGTCCATGGATTTTACTTATGAAAGGAAATTCCAACACTTGACAAAATTATGACATCAGTGCAAGAAGATACGGACTATCCAAAATTCTCCAGAATGACATTATGCAAACTTTTGAAAGATGTGGGTTTCAGATATACAAAACATAATAGAAAATCTCTCTTGATAGATAAACCGGAAATAGTTTTTTGGAGAAGAGACTATTTAAGAAGCATTCGACATGCCAGAGAACAAAATTTGAAAATCTTCTACTTAGACGAAACATGGATAAATGCTGGATATACAGTTTCCAAATCTTGGCAAGATGAAAACATTAAAAGCGGAAGGCAGGCATTCGTGTAAGGTTTGTCGTTAGGTTTGCAGCCACCATCTGGAAAAGGAAAAAGACTTATCATTGTCCATGTTGGAAGTTCTGAAGGTTTTGTTGATGGTGGATTATTAACTTTTATTTCAAAACGCACGGGGGACTATCACGAAGATATGAATGGGGATGTCTTCGAGGAATGGTTTGTTCAAATGTTGGATCTGATTCCAAAAGGGGCTGTTATTGTTATGGACAACGCAAGTTACCATTCACGGTTACGAGAAGCATTGCCCACAAGTCGTTGGCGTAAAGCAGAGCTTTTGGAGTGGCTTATTTCGAAAAATATTAAGTTTCCAAAAGATCCACTAAGGAAAGAACTTTACAGAATTGCAAAAATGAACAAGAATAAATACAAAACCTACATTGTAGAAGAAATGGCTTCTTCTCGTGATATATCAGTTCTTCGACTTCCCCCTTATCATTGTGAACTTAATCCCATAGAATTAATATGGGCTCAGGTAAAGGGGGAAGTTGGAAAAAAAAATACTACTTTTAAAATAAACGATCAGTGCCAACCCTGGCAAAAATCGAACTAGTTCAGTGCGATATCAGCTCCGAATAATTCGACAATTATAGTGTTACTTTAAGTATTTAAAATATTTCAACTACTCAATCGTGCAGTGCAAACTAACTCCAGTAGTTTCAAAGTAAATTGTAAGTAGATACAGTTTCTTTAATACGTAAACCAGTATTTATTGTAAATCGGTGTACATCCATTATTCCGTCTACACTGATAACAGCGATAAGCAGAACAAGTTCAGCAGGCGAACAGGTCCGCACCTACCCAGAAACTAAAATCATAAATGTGGCGGCCGACTAATGGATAATAACGAGCACGGAGATCATATCTCCAATTCACCTTCGAACTCGTTAACATCAAACAATTCACCCCGAAACAACCGTCAATCATATGCAGCGGCAGCAAACAAAAATCTGACACCATTTCAATTTCCTGACAAACAGCAAGCCATCCTGTTCAACTCTGTTGAAAATGCAAAAATCGAGGACTATTTAATAGCTTTGGGATACTCCGTAAATCCCAAGGATATTACCTTCGCTTCAAGAATTTCTCAAAACAGAATATGCATTTACTTAAGCTCTAAAGAAGTAATAGACTCCTTTTTAGAAAATCCTGGGTCAATCAAAATCAACAATGAAATATTACCCGCCCGCAGACTTATAACTCCAAGCCAACGAATTGTACTATCCAACGTCTGCCCTAGCATTCCACACTCAATTCTGGAAACAGAACTCCTAAAACTAGGCCTCACCCTGCTGTCACCAATCAATTTTCTTAAAATAAATGTATCTCGCCCAGAATTTAGCCACATCCTTAGCTTCCGAAGACAAACATATATCACGCCCCTCGGAAGAAATACAGCAATACCAACATCATTTGACGTAAACTTTGAGAACACCTCGTATAGAATTTTCCTAGCTATCGACAACCTCGAATGTTTCACTTGCAAACAAGTAGGACACTTAGCCGCATCATGTCCAACACTAATATCCAACAACACAGTACCACCATTGAACCCTTCACACACTAACCAACCGACAGACGTGGCTAGCATCTCATCTATTAGTTTACATAATGAAAACAAAGGCGCACCTTCACTAACTGAGAACAACCAAAACCCCGAAGAAAACAATACTCCACAAAACGAGACAATCAATACATCCCAAATCACAGTCCAGGAAACCTCAACGAACACTGTTAAACGACAAATATCGGATTCAACCCCACCGATAGAAGACCTCAAACAAAAACCCGTATTTCAAAGACCCAACCCAAAGAAAATAAAATCAGAAAAATCAATACAAGAAGAAATGCAACCGTTACAACAAATTTTTCAAGACAACAAAGACAATTTTACACTAAATTTTAACCAAACACTAAATTTCTTTGAATCATCTCTTCACACCTCAGACATCTTGGATCTTCTTAAAACGTATACAGACGACATACCAGGGTTCCTAAACGTTATGAATACAATATATGCCCAATGCTCAAAAAGGATGAAAACAAGAATAACAAAAGTAAAGCGAAAACTTAACTACCAACTCCGTACATCCGCAATACTAGACAGCGATCTTTCCTCCTCCCAAGAAAATACTTAACTCTTATCATTCAAGTCCATATTGCAATGGAACATTAACGGGTACCATACCCGTTACGAAATGTTAAAAATTCTGATCTCTCAAAACACACCATCGATAATCTGTCTCCAAGAAACGAATTTTAGAGGTTCCTATCACGCCGAATTGAAAAATTTCAAATGTTTTTACAGAAACAGAACCAATAGCGATAAGGCAAGTGGCGGAGTAGCCATCTACGTCAATGAGACATTCGAAGCAAATCCTATAAATTTAAAAACATCCCTAGAGGCTGTCGCTGTCACCATCAACAGCGACAAAAAAATCTCAATATGCAATCTTTATTCACCACCCAATGAGATTCTCACAATCCACGCTATCGAGGAACTACTTCAACAGGTCCCTTCCCCTCGTATCTTATTAGGAGATTTCAACAGCCATAGCCCATACTGGGGATCTAAATACAGCTCATCGAAAGGAAAAGTTATCGAACAACTGCTGGAAAATAACAATATAAATATCCTAAACACAGGAGAACCTACAAGATTTAACATACAATCCGGAGACACCTCAGCTATCGACTTAGCTATGTGCGACCCTGCCCTACAAACATCTTTAAACTGGGATCCACACCCCTACTTATATGGCAGCGACCATTTTCCCATATTTATAACCCGAACATTTTCCACAGCCAATACCACTCCTTTCTCAAAATGGAAATTAAACCAAGCAAACTGGACACTTTTTGCAGACCAAGTAGACCAATGTCTCCGAGACCTTCCGAACCCCGCCACTTCAAATATAGCCTCAACATTCTCACAATTCTCACAAGTATTATTACAATCAGCTCACATGGCAGTTGGCAAAACCAAAACACTCAAAATTCACACCCCAGCCCCATGGTGGAACAATAAATGCAGCGAAGCTATCAAAAAATACAAGCAAGCCTTTAATAAATATCGGCGACACCCCACAAACGACAACAAAATAGAATATAAAAAATGCAGAGCTGAAGCACGTTATCAAACCAAAAAAAGCAAAAAAGAAAACTGGAAAACCTTTGTATCGTCCATCAACAATTGCACACCCGTCTCTACCATGTGGAAAAAAATTCGTCAGCTATCCGGACAACGACATAACAGTGAAATCAAAATTTTAAAACATAAAGACAGAACGATCTCTACATCTCAAGATATAGCAGAAATATTCGCAGACAATTTTGAACAAAATTCAAGTAACGATAATTACACTCCACAATTTCTCCAATACAAATGTACAAATGAAAAAGAGAAAATACAAATCACATATAACGACAATGACAGCATGAACGCTACTATTTCATTGGAAGAACTAGACGACGCCTTATTAAACACGAAAAGTTCATCTCCTGGTCCAGACGACATACCTATAATCTTCATCCAAAAATTAAGTTCCAATGCGAGAAAATATCTCCTCGACATCCTAAATACAATTTGGATACAACATCACTTCCCAAAATCTTGGTCAGATTCGTATATAATCCCCATCCTTAAACCCCAAAAATCAAAATCAGACCCCCACTCCTACAGACCAATTTCTCTAACCTCGTCAACTTGTAAACTATTTGAAAAGATTATAAACCGAAGACTTAGATGGTTTTTAGAAACCAAACAGCTCCTGATTCCTGAACAAAACGGTTTTCGCCAAAATAGATCTACCATCGATAATCTAGTGGACTTGGAATCCGAAATTCACGAAGCGCTAATAAACAAGCAACATTGTTTGGCTGTTTTTTGTGACATAAAAAAAGCCTACGATTGCACATGGAGATTCGGTATTATTAAAAAACTACAATCCTGGGGTATAAACGGACATTTACTTAAATTCATTCAAAATTTCCTTCAATTTAGAACATTCAGAGTACGAGTAAATGGAAAAATATCAACACCCAGAATTCAAGAAAACGGAGTACCTCAAGGATCAGTTCTGAGCACGACTTTATTTTTAGTAACAATCAATGACATCATGAAATACTGCCACTTACCAGTGAAAGGCAGACTTTATGCTGACGACCTCGTCCTTCTACTAAGAGGAACAAACCTTAAATCCACCCAACAGATTCTCCAAACCACACTAGACAACCTTCAGAAATGGTCACACACAACCGGACTCAACTTCTCAACTGAAAAAACAAAATGCCTTATCTTCTCAAAAAAAAAGACAGGAAGCAACCCAGTATTAACATTAAATGGCAAGGACCTAACCTTTGTTACGGAAACAAAATTTCTTGGTCTAACTTTTGACAGCAAACTAACCTGGAAAAGCCACGTTACAAATCTAAAAGGTGCCTGCCACCAAGCCATAAATATTCTAAAAGCTCTTTCAAATATTTCCTGGGGAAGCGATACATCAACTCTATTAAGCATATACACATCTTTAATAAGGTCAAAAATCGATTATGGTTCAGTGGTATACAACTCGGCTAAAAAGTCCGTCCTAAAACAACTAGACGTCATTCAAAACACTGGACTACGCATTGCACTAGGAGCTTTTCGTACAAGCCCCACACTCAGCATGTGCTGTGAAGCAGGTCAAATTCCCTTAGACTTCAGGAGAGATTTTCTAAGTTTGTCATACGCTAGTAAAGTTTTAGCCACACCAGAAAACCCAACATATCATAATGTCCACAGCAACCGTTTCAACTTGTACTTCTCAACTCACCCCCGATGCTATCCGCCCTTTTACGAGCGACTTAACCGCTTACTCCGCAAATACTCCATAACAGTTCCCTCAATTTACCATCCTAGCAAAGACCCTCCCCCACCATGGACCATAAACCAACCGCAAATAATCACAGAACTATCAAAATTTCATAAACACGAAATCTCAGCAGCCGTTATACGAAACCACTTTAGTGACATAATAAACAAATTTAATGACTATCATCATATTTACACTGATGCTTCGAAAACAGCCGAAGGAGTAGGGGCAGCAATCTTCACCAAAAATCATAACGCCAAATTCAAGCTACACAACAACTTCAGCATTTTCAACGCAGAACTCTACGCAATCCTAGAAGCCCTGAAATACATTAATAAATCCGATCAAAACAAATTTACAATTATAACAGACTCAATGAGTGCCCTGTGTGAGATCCAACGCTTGTATCCCAATAACCCTATTCATAAAGAAATTAACAGCGAACTCCAAAACGCCGCAAAGAGAGGAAAAGAGGCAGTATTTATCTGGGTACCCTCACATATCGGAGTCAGTGGAAACGAGTCAGCGGACCATCTGGCACGCGAAGCAGCAACAAATGACGTATGTGTTCAACTAAACAAGATAGTGATCAGTGACCTAAAATCGTGTTTTAAAAATATAGTTCGCAGTGCGTGGCAATTCAAGTGGTCGCAGTGCTCCGAGAAGCTAAGCGAAATTAAAGAAAATGCACTACAACGGCCAGTATTTCTACCATCAAGGGAAAAGCAAGTGATACTCTCACGCCTTCGAATCGGCCACACTCGCCACACACATCTACATCTTATCACAAAAGACAACACCCCATATTGTGATACATGCCAAACCGACATAACAGTAAAACATATTTTAGTGGAATGCCAAAAATTTAACAACACCAGAAATAAATTCAACTTTGCACAGAAAATACCCGACATACTCAGAGACAATAACAACGTGGACAATATTATTAAGTTTTTTAAAGAGATTAACATGAAAGACATTTAAATTTAAAATGTTTCATTAAAAGAATTATAACAGTTGTCGCTTATAACCTCAGTGGTTCGGGCGACATTAAACAAATATAAATAAAAAAAAAATAAAAAAAAAAAAAAAATAAACGATGTTGTGAAATTGTTTGAGAGTGCTGTAAGTCATGTTGGTAAGGAAAATTGGACAAACTGTATCGAGCATGTTATCAAAGTAGATGCAAATATGTGGAAAATTGACAATATTTGTGATGATTTAATCGACCCTATTATTATTAATGTCAACAACGATTCTTCCTCTTCCGAGTCGGATATAGAATAAAATGTAAGTAATAAATGTATTCCAATAATTATTTCTTTTCATTTTTTATTATATTATAATTTAAAACGTATTTTTTTCCCAAAATACACACCACTGCATTGCGTTATTGCTTATCTGCTAATCCTTTAACAATGAAGAAACCCTAAACTTTGCTACAACTGAAACAAATACGGGGTCGATCTACCTGGTTTTTAGATTTACGGAAGAAATGTAATTTAAAGTAAGAGATTTATCAAAAATTTCATGGTGCTCCCTGTAAAGGTTTTGCATACTTAATTAGGGTTTATTACTCCTCGTACTTTTTGTACATACTATAACTTTAGAGTCCCTCAGTTCGTTAACGAAAGTAGTAGAGCATTTTATATGAACTACTATCACCATTTTTAGCACTTCTCCCAAACACCCAAGCTTATTATACGAATTTCTGGAACTCTATATGCTATTCCAGGTTACTGGATACGGCGAAAATGGCACAGGTGATGCAAATGACGTATGGCGAATTACAGTTATCGGAGCAAAAGCTGGAGCAGATGTTACAGCGGTAACCAGCAAATTAAAATTCGTACATTATCTTCAATCCTGTATTTTAACTACCAGCGGCAAACAACTACCGAAATGGGGTTACGAACAGCAAGAAGTTGGTTGTAATCCAAATTTGAGGGACCAGAATGGAATTTGGAATGTGGAGGAAAACGTTTTTGACGCATGTAATGTTTTTTTATTCACTCTTTGCTTAGATAACTTTTGAATTGTTGACTAATAACAAAGTAAGATTCTGACTTATGGTTTTCAGTGGTTGGAATAAATAAATAATACTCTTAATATATAGCGATGTTTGTCGCGAACATGGGATTCGGCGCACATAATACAGGGTGTCCCACTATAGAGTAACACATTTTTTTACGGCTTATTTAGTCTAGTCAACAAGTGCCTTTTTGGCATACTTTTTTCAGCAGTCTCCGAAAATTATGATCGAGGTGTCATTCGATTCAGGATGGCATCTAGATTATTTTTGAAAAAAATGAAGTTCCGCAAACAAAAATTGCAAAAGTTATTAACAATTAACTAAAAAAAAGCGGGTTTAGTTTTTTGCAAATATCTCAAAAACTAATAAAGATTTTTCAAATTAAAAAAAAGATTTGAAGAGAGGAGGAAATTTCCTAAAAAAACCCCGACTCCCGGAACTGTAGGACTAATATTTATAATTTTCCCAGAGGGATGAAAATACGGCCGAAAACGGGTGTTCTGCAGGCTCCCGAAAGCCATTTGGACACTTTATTAATGAAAATTATTTTAATATATTAAATATGAAATTTAAGAAATGAAAAAATTCAGGGGCTCACTGGATAGATAAATGAACAATAATCCGCCTGAAAAAAATTTTCATCACAATTTTTCAATTAGTTATTCAATTGTTAACTAATAATTTTTTTCTGCTTGAACATGAACATTGCAAGTGTGATAATTGTTAAACTATGAATTTGAGATTTTTTTCCTCTCTTGGAGCAATTCTTGAAAGGCTTCACAATAGATACCCGTTGGAAAAATTAAAAAATGTTTATTTTTCAGGTTTTTATTAATAATTATCGTTGTTGCAAAATTAAAAACTTAAATTAATAATTGAAAAAAAAATCTTTTTTTCAAATATTAATGATCCGTTTTTATGTTATTAGAAGCTGCATAAAAATATTTTTTTTAAATTTATATCTGTTATTGTTTAAAAAATTGTTATAAACATATGCGTTGTTTATTAGATAATTGAAAATTTTTTCATGGAATTTCAATCTTTGATGCAAATAATGATTTTTAAAAGAAAAATTGTTCCTTAAAAAATTTTTTTATTGCTTAAAAACGCATTTTTTAATCAACAATTATTTTCTCCCACTTCTAATTAATATTAAGGAACAATTTTTTTTAATCATTATCTATTTTTTTTCGATATAAAAAAAATTCGTTTTATTTATTTTTTCATTGTTTATGTAATAAACAATTTGTTATAAACAAATAAATTTTTTTCCTATTCTACTTACTGTCAAAAAAACATAATAACATTAAAATGGATCATTAATAATATTTGAAAAAAATTTTTTTTTCAATGATTAATTTAAGTTTTTAATTTTGCAACAACGATTATTATTAATATAATAATAATAATAATTAATAATAATAATATTATTATTATTAATAAAAACCTTAAAAATAAACATTTTTTAATTTTTCCAACGGGGATCTATTGTGAAACCTTTCAAGAATTGCTCCAAGAGAGGAAAAAAATCTCAAATTTATAGCTTAACAATTATCACACTTGCAAAATGTTCATGTTCAAGCAGAAAAAAATTATTAGTTAACAATTGAATAATTGAAAAATTGTGATGTAAATTTTGTTCAGGCGGATTATTGTTCATTTATCTATCCAGTAAGACCCTGAATTTTTTCATTTCTTAAATTTCATATTTAACATGTTAAAATAATTTTTATTGATAAAGTGTCCAAAGTAGGCGTGGCTTACGGAAGCCAGAACACCCGTTTTCGGCCGTATTTTCATCCCTCTGGGAAAATAATAAATATTGGTCCTACAGTTCCGGGAGTCAGGGTTTTCTTAGGAAATTTCCTCATTTTTTCAAATCTTTTTTTTAATTTGATAAATCTTTATTAGTTTTTGAGATATTTGCAAAAAACTAAACCCCCTTTTTTTCCAAATATGGTAATTATTAATACACAGCTTGTTCAATTGAAACCCATCTTTGGTCCAGGAAAAATTTATTGACAAGTACAGTTACAAATAACTACCACTACAATTGAGGCACATATCCCACTGTTTCACCAACCGATGTATACCCTGCTTATATAATTCTTGTGGCTGCTGCTGGAAGAATTCTTTCACAGCGTCCGATTGAAAACGGTTACCTTTTAACGCCTTTTTCAGTGGCCCAAAGATGTGAAAATCGCAAGGCGATAAATCCGGACTATAGGGTGGATGCTCTAATATCCTCCATTTCTTTCGTTGCAGATTTTCTTTCACTACGTTGGCAACATGATGTCGAGCATTATCGTGAAGCAGAATAACACCACGTGAAAGCTTCCGTGGACGTTTTCTTCTTATTGCTTGATGGAGCTTGTTCAAAGTTTCATTATACAGGTTTGCGTTGATATGCACTCTAGGTTGCATCCACCCTATAGTCCCGATTTATCGCCTTGCGATTTTCACATCATTGGGCCACTAAAAAAGGCGTTAAAAGGTAACCGTTTTCAGTCGGACGCTGTGAAAGAATTCTTCCAGCAGCAGCCACAAGAATTCTATAAGCAGGGTAAACATTGGTTGGTGAAACAGTGGGATATGTGCCTCAATTGTAGTGGTAGTTATTTGTAACTGTACTTGTCAATAAATTTTTCCTGGACCAAAGATGGGTTTCAATCGAACTAGCCTCGTAGTTTACGAGCTAGTAACAAAAACCTAAATACCTCTTTTTTTTCATCTTATTTTGTTGATAACAATTGCAATATTTCACGCGCAGTAAAATCCTCAAAACACATATTTCTACAGGTCATTCCGAATCCAATGAGCTATTGCTCATATTTTTAAGAGTTTTATCTCTATTTTTCACGTTTTTCAACTTGTAGACTGGACTATTAGACCAGGGTCGATAATTTTTGAAACAAAAAAAAAATAATAGTAGGATGAAACCCATTAGAGAAGGAGGATAGTATGATATAATTGAAGACAAAAATAAATTACGGGCGATCCGAGTTCGGGAAGTGGGAGGGGGTGAGTTTTTAAGGGTAAAAAATGGTTTCTCTCGATTTCTGGCAAAACTACAAGTCCTACGGAAAAAAGTTAAATGGCAAAGTTGTGAATAATAAAAAGCTCTACAACTTTTGTATTCACAATTTCCACACATAACCTTAAAATTTATGTGAAAAACTCAAATAACCAAGTTTTTGGTTTTTTATTGTTATCTTTTTCAAAAAAAGTATCTTTTTTACGAAATTTCGTGAAAACTTACCTTATTAGGTCCCAAATACACTGTAATTTATTTGATTTGAAATACTTTTTTTTTCACCCTATTTTGACTCAATATCAAAAAAGCACCCTATTTTTCAATCGAAAATTCTCGCGTCAAAATATCAGCTTTTTTCAAAAAATCGGTGGGCTTTTTGTTCGATGAAATCTCTACTTTCTGATAGTCTGAAAAAAAATATACATCTCCATGGTAAATGTTCTCAAAAAATGCAAAAAATTAAAAAAACTCGAATTCGAAGTTTTTTTTATCACTGTACAATTTCATCGAAAAAATGTGATTGCTGCAATTTTGTCGAGTTAAAAAATTTATCCACTAAATTCGAATTACATTCATGTCATAGAAAATCTCATAAAATGTGAATATACATGTAAATCGTACTATTGAATTTAGATAGTTCACTTTGAATACATTATAATAATTTTAAAAACGTTAATCTTGACATTTATAAATACACTATCTTGAATTCTAATCACCTATCCGTTAATTTTTGTTTCTTTGATGGCATTTCTTCATCGTTAGACTTGACAAACCTTTCCAACTCTAGTTGATCTTCGAAATCTTCAAGACCATCACGTTTTTCGTCTCTAATGTTATTTCCAATCTGCATTGGTTCTTCATCCACAATTTCATCTGAATCATTTACTTCTTCGTTGGTTTTTTCTTCCAAATTGGAGCAATTTTCAGAACCATGACAATTTTTACATAAATTTGTGAATTTTAAACCATGTTTTCGGCAGCCACATTCCAAACTGTTACACCCAGCTTCACAGCGACAGCAAATAGCTTTGAGCAATACTTAAATCCTTTTCTGTAAATTTGGTCATAATGCCACGTTGATGTTTCTTCCAGCTTCTATCTGTTGTTGTCAATTCGTTGCCTAACCAAGTTTGAAGCTGATAATATGCCCTGTAACAATTCTGTTCTGCTGCTCCTTCAGTGGGTGAGAGGTTTGCCAAAATGAAGGGTGATTTAATTTTTGCCAATTGATTTTTTTGAAACCTTGATTGACTTAGTGTAATTTTTTCATTTTTACATTTATAAATAGACTTGATTAATTGTAATCCATTTTTTAGGTTACGTTACTTTAGTGTATTTCGATTTGCAATTTTTTCGTCTATCAATGTAACATGGAATCTCACGTTTTTTGAGTAATTGAAGTGTGAATTTTAATAAATAGCTCAAAATTGTACATAGTGATTAAAAAAAAACTTCGAATTTGAGTTTTTTTGATTTTTTGCATTTTCTGAGAACATTTACCATGGAGATGTATATTTTTTTTCAGACTATCAGAAAGTAGAGATTTCATCGAACAAAAAGCCCATCAAATTTTGAAAAAAGCTGATATTTTGACGCGAGAATTTTCGATTTAAAATTAGGGTGCTTTTTTGATATTAAGTCAAAATAGGGTGAAAAAAAAGTATATTTAAAATCAAATAAACTACAGTATATTTGGGACATAATAAGGTAAGTTTACACAAAATTTCGTAAAAAAATATTTTTTTTGAAAAAATAAAAATAAAAAACCAAAAACTTGGTTATTTGAGTTTTTCACATAAATTTTGAGGTTATGTGTAAAAATTGTGAATACAAAAGTTGTAGAGCTTTTTATTACTCACAACTTTGCCGTTTAACTTTTGTTCGTAGGACTTGTAGTTTTGCCGGAAATCGAGATAAACCATTTTTTACCCCTAAAAACCCACCCCCTCCCACTTCCCGAACTCGGATCGCCCGTAATTTATTTTTTTCCTCAATTATATCATATTCCCCTCCTTTTCTAATGGGTTTTATCCTACTATTATTTTTTTTCACTTTTTACTGTTTTTGAAGGCTTCGGCACTGGTCTATATATAGAAGTTATTTCTACCTTTATACGTATGATACATGATATTTATTACCTCCGGACAGTCCAGCTGATTTATAATTAAATGCTTCCTAATAAAATATCGAAACCAAATATAGTTGATGCTTAAGACTACTTTCATTAAAGAACTGTATTGTTCATTTCAGTACCGAATGTAAGTTTCGAAGTGTATGCTCCAAGTTTTTTTGAAAGATTTATAGAATCTCATGCTGTAATGTTACAAGGAAACGCAGGATTAAAACCAAAAGAAGGAGAAATCACATCCCGTCCATGGCAATGGCCAATAAATTATAGGGTGAGTTTTAAAAATTGATATATAGGTATAAATAAAACTTGACAAATATATTGTGTTTTAGGGTCAGTTTTTTTCCGGTACTCAATTTAGAATTTATCTGCTCGGAAATCCTGTGATATGGTGGGGAAATTTAATTTTCATCGTAATATTTTTGTTAGCTTTTGGAATAAATGCCATCAAAAGGCAAAGGAGATATGTTAATTCTTTGAATGGTAAGTTTTGGAAAAAATTAAATATAATACCGGTCAACACGATTTTTGGGTCTGACTGCTACATGTTAAATTTTGGTTTCCCCTAGGTACGACAAAAATAGAGAATAAATTTTTTTTTTTCGAATAAAGTTTGCTTTTGTAGAAACTAGAGCGATTTTTCGATGTTTCGGCAAAAATTATTGATTTTTATATTTTTCCACGCTTCCACTGTAAATTACAACTTTTGTTATTCAATTAGATGGCTTTGGCAAAAACCAATTAGCCAGATCAATTTTTAGTTATTTATGTCTTAAAATTTATCGTTACACAGTTTTAACAGCATTGACATCGTTTTGTTAATGGTTAGTAATTGTGTGTCTGTAGTTGCTCTGTATAATGAAACTTTTTTTTTCTTATTATTTTTTTTTAATTAATAAATTATTATTATTAAAAAAAAATGTATATAATTGTTTTTTAATTTTTTTTCAATTAATATTAGTCCAGTAACTGAAGACCTGAAAATAGGCAAACCCATCAATATATTTGTCCAATAATTTTTTTTTTGGTTGATTTGTAGGTCTTGACAGGTACTTCAAAGGGAGAAAAAGTTCTCCAAGATTGCCCCTTAGCTAAGGGCCCAAAATGGCCCCTAATGCCCCCCAAAAAACGGTTTCCCGCCATTATCTCCCGAAATATGCAATTTGGAAAAATTTTGTTACGATAAAAAGTGAAGGTCGTGAAATTATCTACAAAAATGGTCCCTATCATTTTTTTCCAGAATTCAATAGTTTTCGAGATAATCGCATCCAAACGTCCCCTCGCTTACGCAGTTGCACTACCTCTATAAATGCTATCGTCTATAAAATTAACTTGTAAACCGGCGGACAAATTCTTCCAGAACTCGGTCAAAAATTGATATTTTTCGATGATTTAAAGTTCATTGTAATGGGAATATCCGTAGGTATCAATATGTGTACCTTAAACCTCGTTCTCGCCCGTCGAGGACATTGCAAAAAGTGGCCAATGTTATTTTTCTCCAATATTTTGGCCTCTTCCATTAAATCATTGACATTTTATTTGTTTTAAATGGTTTGTAATCCCTTGTTTTTTCAAATGGGCTCTGGGGAGGTCCTGAATGTTCCTAGAAATTTTTTTTCAGTATCTTTGTGGCGTTTCAATAAAAAGTTTATTTATTTATTTGCATTTTTCAGTCGTTTTCGGAGTTCTCACAAATCTTTCAAATTTTCCCAGTCCCTGGAAAATGAGTGCATTGTATTCCGAATAAAAATATTGGTCCAGAGAGTAGACATAGTAAGCTTTCAAATGGTGTGCATTTAATAACATAATAATTGTTTACAAGATTTGTGAGAACTCTGAAAACGACTGAAAAATGCAAATAAATAAATAAACTTTTTATTGAAACGCCACAAAGATACTGAAAACAAATTTCCAGGAACATTCAGGACCTCCCCAGACCCCATTTGAAAAATCAAGGGATAATAAACCATTTAAAATAAATAAAATGTCAATGATTTAATGGAGGAGGCCAAAATATTGGGGAAAAATAACATTGGCCACTTTTTGCAATGTCCTCTACGGGCGAGAACGGGGTTTAAGGTTTAAGGTACACATATTGATACCTACGGATATTCCCATTACAATGAACTTTAAATCATCGAAAAATATTAATTTTTGACCGAGTTATGGAAGAATTTGTCCGCCGGTTTACAAGTTAATTTTATAGACGGTAGCATTTATAGAGGTAGTGCAGTCGCGTAAGCGAGGGGACGTTTGGATGCGATTATCTCGAAAACTATTGCATTTTGGAAAAAAATGATAGGAACCATTTTTGTAGATAATTTAACGACCTTCACTTTTTACCTGAACAAAAATTTTCCAAATTGCATATTCCGGGAGATAATGGCGGGAAACCGTTTTTTGGGGGGCGTTAGGGGCCATTTTGGGCCCTTAGCCAAGGGGCAATCTTGGAGAACTTTTTTTCCCTTTGAAGTACCTGTCAAGACCTACAAATCAAGCCAAAAAAAATTATTGGACAAATATATTGATAGGTTTGCCCCTTCAGTTACTGGACTATATTTTTTTCTCATTTTTTTTATATAAGTAATTGTTTTTTGTTTTTTTTTCATTCATAATATTTATTTTTTCTTAGTATTTTTTTGTTGTTTTTTTTTTCGTTGACACACATTTTGTCGCAATTTTGTTTACATTTTCATTAGAATTTACAATGTTATTTTGCATCTGATTAAATGTTGATATATATACAATAATATATGTCAGTATTGTTGCTAAAGATTATGCAGTTTGTTTTGAAAGGAAAATTACATTTGATTTCAATTAGGTCTCCATACAGTCGGTTAATGCTGTCCATATTTCTTTCACTTTCTAAAATCATATGGTTGATATCACCTATTAAATACATTCACAGTTTGTAAAACATTTTTTCGGTTATGAAATCAAACAATTTTATTTTGTAAAATCTACATTATATTTAACCTTAAAGTTGTGACGCGTTTCGCTAACACAGTAGCTTTTCCAAACGGATGGAGGTATAATGAGAACCTTTCTATTTATACAGTGCCTTAATACTAAATTATACGGAGATTTAACAATAAAATTATAATCTATTTACAAGGAAATGAAAAGAATTTGTCTAAATATGGAATTAACTAAAGAATTTAACAAGTTTACCTGGAAACTCATTCACAACCATCCTACAGGAATCTTTCTAGGTAAAAAGGTTTAATAATGGAGAATTGTTAATATCAAGTTGGTCGTTAAGAAGATTATCTGAATATTTGTTTTTATTTATCTCTAGGGCTTCTAAAAGATTTAATTTGAAGGATTTAGTTTCTATAAGCAAAATTTCAAAATTTGAATCGAAAGAGTGCTGGTTTGCTAATAAATGATTTGAATAGTTGGAATCTAATTTTTGATTGTCATAACTACGTTTGTGTTCTGAAATTCTAGTTTTGAAATTCCTAAAAGTTCTACCTATATAAATTTCATCACAGTCGTCATTACCACATTTTATTTCATAAACTCCTGATTCATTTAGTTTTGAAGATTTGGATTTGTTGTTTTTGATGAATTTGGATAAATTGTTGTCAGTTTTGAAGCAAATATCCAAGTCTAAAGTTTCTAAAAATGATTTTATTTTTAAGGATGGTATTCCAAAGTAAGTTAAGCTTTTAAATTGGTTATTTTTGTTTTTATCAGAAGAAAATACTTGTTCTAGAGTATGTTTTCGTATCTTTTTATTTATGATGTTGTCAATTAAATTTGGATCGTAATTATTATTAACCGCTATTTGTTTTATTATATTTAGTTCTTTATTGTAATTGTCAATATTCAATGGAACTGTTAAAAGTCTATGTATCATAGGTACTATTGAAAGCTGCTAATTTATGACTGATTGGGTGGACTGAACTATTATGAATTGTAATGTCTGTATGTGATGGTTTGTGAAATATAGAAAAGTCATGTCTATTATTTATATTTGAAATTGTAAGATCTAGAAAGTTTATGGACTTATTTTGTTCAATTTCTACTGTAAATTTGATATTTTTGTGTATTGAGTTAATGTGAGTAATGAAGTTATCTAATTGTCTCGTAGTACCAGTGAAGCAAGCTAAAATGTCATCTACATATCGGTGCCAGTAAACAAATTTTTCACTTAGGGGGTGTTTATGAATTATCTTTTCTATATTATTCATGAAAATTTCTGATAATAGGGGACTGAGAGGGTTGCCTATAATCAAACCCTCCTTACTGCTATAAACCTTTCCGTTGGAATGAAAATAATTTTGATTTAAACAAACTCTTAATAAATTTAAAGTATCAGACTGAATTATGGGATAAGTATTATTGTAAGTGAGCAAGTTATCAACAAGAGTGATAGTTTCATCAGGAGGTATACTAGGGAATAGATTTGTTACATCGAAAGATATGAATTTAGACAATTGAGTTAGTTTTATATCTTGAATATTATTAATTAGTTTTGTTGAGTTTTTAATTGAAAATTGAGGTTTGAATGAACAATATTTGGAAATTATATCTATTAGAAATTTTGAGATTTTAAATGACGGTGCTGTGAAAAAAGAAACAACCGGTCTAATTGGATACCCTTCTTTATGAAGTTTGATTAATGAATAGAGTTCAGGGTGTTGTGGATTTGGTAAAAATAATTTGTGTTTTTCTTTGTCGCTTATTATCGTACATTTTTTCGGATACAAGAGTCGTTTTTTATAGAAGATTTCTGATAAACAATAACATATAGATGTAAAATAAGAAATTAATGTCTAAAAGTGAATATTCTTCGTATTAAATTAAATTTATCGTTGTAAATCAGTTCAAAGCAAACTTTACAAGCTACATATAAATATTTAAGTGTTTTTCAATGTCTTGAATCAGAATTTAAGCATCAGAACAGAAACCCAAGAAAAAATATTTTTTTTTTGAACGGTGAAATCCAAGACTTTGTACATGTTCTGATCTGACTACTTCATTATATTTATTTATATATATATATATATAATCAAAAAAAGATAGTTGAGTCGATATCTAATTTATCAGTTCTGAGACAGCTGTTTCGACCTCTTAGGTCTCATCAGTCAGGCTTTCG